>VWZL01005979.1:148248-162081 GCA_013396915.1 Stercorarius parasiticus | reverse complement strand
CTTCCCTCCCCGGCAGGCTCCGGCTCCTCCTCCTCCTCCTGGAGAACCCCGGTTCCCTCCGGCACCACCGTGAGAGCCGTCGTCCCGTCCACCCCCACCTCCACACCCCATCTCCGCCATGGAAAACCGGCGTCCCGGCGTTATTAATTTCCACAATTTTGGCAGGATGGCGAGGGAAAGAGCCCCGCGGGATGTAACCTGCAAGCAGCAAAGGGTATCCCGTAGGAAATAGCCTTTAAAATGTCCTCTAGAGGGTGCGCACGGATTTCCTTTTCGTATCTGAAATGCCACTGTTCACTGAAAATAAAAATAGAAAAAAAAATATGGCGGTTTCCCACCAGCTGTTGACAACCTCCCGCTTTTATTTTCCTGTAAAACGCAACAAACGCGTATATTCCAAGGAGACTTTATAGCAGCCTTCCAGTACCTGAAGGGGGCCTATAAGAAAGCTGGGGAGGGACTTTTCACTAGGCCATGTAGCAATAGGATGAGGGGTAATGGCTTCAAACTGGAAGAAGGCAGATTTAGGTTAGATATTAGGAAGAAATTTTTCACTATGAAAAACACAGTGAAGACACTGGAACAGGTTGCCCAGAGACACTCCAGTGAGACACTGGAACAGGCTGCCCGGAGAAGCTGTGGATGCCTCATCCCTGGAGGTATTGAAGGCCAGGTTGGATGGGGCTTCGAGCAACTTGGTCTAGTGGGAGGTGTCCTTGCCCATGGCAGGGGAGGTTGGAACTGGATGATGGATGATCTTTAGGGTCCCTTCCAACCCAAACCATGCCATTCTATATACTTGTTCATTTTAAACTTCACTTACCTTGTCCATGGAATGTTCTCCCATTTAAAGTTCTGTTTTTTCTTTTATTGCTTCAAGATTCATCTAATGGACTTGATGCTGCACCACAAAGTGAAACTGCCAGCTCTTTTTCGCTGAAGTTTGTCAAGATTGTTCTTTCCATCCAATATTTTATGGCAGAGAGAATGCACAAACCTACTATATGTAGGTGTTACAGTGAGCTGAGCCTATGGGAACTTCCAAACAATTTTTCCTCAAAGCCTNCCCACCCCGCGGGCAGGCCGCTCCGGGCCCGGGGAAGCGCTGCTCACCCGCTCGCCTCCGGCTCGGGAGGAGTCCCGTCCTGTTTGTCTGTCCGTCCGTCCGGGGGCTTCGCTCGGCCCCTCCGCCGCCGCCGAGGGTCGCGGTCGGCCCGGCGGCTCCCGCTCCCTGGGCCGCGCCTGGCGGGGAGTTTCCTGCCTGAGTCACTTCAACCGGGAGCTGCGCAGGGAAACACCCTTCCTGCCGCCNATGCCACTGTTCACTGAAAATAAAAATAGAAAAAAAAATATGGCGGTTTCCCACCAGCTGTTGACAACCTCCCGCTTTTATTTTCCTGTAAAACGCAACAAACGCGTATATTCCAAGGAGACTTTATAGCAGCCTTCCAGTACCTGAAGGGGGCCTATAAGAAAGCTGGGGAGGGACTTTTCACTAGGCCATGTAGCAATAGGATGAGGGGTAATGGCTTCAAACTGGAAGAAGGCAGATTTAGGTTAGATATTAGGAAGAAATTTTTCACTATGAAAAACACAGTGAAGACACTGGAACAGGTTGCCCAGAGACACTCCAGTGAGACACTGGAACAGGCTGCCCGGAGAAGCTGTGGATGCCTCATCCCTGGAGGTATTGAAGGCCAGGTTGGATGGGGCTTCGAGCAACTTGGTCTAGTGGGAGGTGTCCTTGCCCATGGCAGGGGAGGTTGGAACTGGATGATGGATGATCTTTAGGGTCCCTTCCAACCCAAACCATGCCATTCTATATACTTGTTCATTTTAAACTTCACTTACCTTGTCCATGGAATGTTCTCCCATTTAAAGTTCTGTTTTTTCTTTTATTGCTTCAAGATTCATCTAATGGACTTGATGCTGCACCACAAAGTGAAACTGCCAGCTCTTTTTCGCTGAAGTTTGTCAAGATTGTTCTTTCCATCCAATATTTTATGGCAGAGAGAATGCACAAACCTACTATATGTAGGTGTTACAGTGAGCTGAGCCTATGGGAACTTCCAAACAATTTTTCCTCAAAGCCTATTTGCTTGTATTTGACTGCTTTAATGCACCCAGCATTTTATTTACTCTTGAAAATCCTCTCTAATCATCTGCAAACTACACAGTATGGCTGCAGCAAGCAATTTCAGGTCTCTGTTTTCAACAGCTGTTAGTGGGACACTGTGCTATTAATGATTTTTGTGCTGAGAACAGAATAATTAGTCCTTTACTTCATCTATTGTTTTTTTTCCAAACAAATTTCCACTGTATTAGATTTCCTTAAATACCCTTTTTGTACTAGCATCTACAAGACGGCCTTTGGAAAGTGGGCATAAATTGCTAAAGCCCCTAATTCTCATTATTTCAAGTAGTCTCTAATCCAATTATTCCATCCATTCCATATCATCAAGAATTCCCACAGCTTGTGGAGAATTACACATCATTTCAAAATGTTATTGTTACCATTTCATCATATCACAGGCACATCTTCGCAGTCATATTTTCTCCAGCACTGCAATATAGTCTTTTCTGTGAAACAATTTATTTTCTAGGATGTGGCTGCTTATCCTTCTCTATTTGTATATATTCATATGTATTTCGAGTGCATATACCAAATAAATGAATTTCCCCCATCACAGCTCCGTATCAGCCTAGCTTCCAAGCCCAGCTCAGACAAAACTGTAAAACACAACCAGAGCTGGATGCTTCATTTTCTAAAATGACAGCTGGTACTGTTCAGCGCAATCCATCCTGCGCCCTTTTCCACAAACCCTGCTTGGGGCAATGAGCTCGCTGAAGTAAAGAATAACTCACCTTCGTAACGCAGGATCAGGTTTGTTTCCTTGTCCTGGGTAGGTGCAAATTCAGAACAGCCTTGTCTTAATGCAGCCACTTGACCAACATCAGCAGCGAGACCTCCATTATCAAGCCATGGCAGGGCAGCAAGGATGGGGAACTTGCTCCAAGCAAAGCCAAAAGCTCCCAGTGAGATCTGGTGAACAGGAGCTTGACCCCCAGATGGGTGACGCTTCGCAGTGCTCCAGTGTAAGACTGCCACTGCAGCTCCCGTCCTTGCCAAAAGCCACCTGGTGCCAGGAGCAGCTGCTTTGCATGAAAGCAAGACGCTGACAACAGGCACTGTGTGCTGTCCTAGTGATGACAGCTCATCCTGAGGATTTGGCTGGTGCCCCGAGTCTGGCTGTGCTCCTTCTAAAGGAATTGAGTGGGCAAAGGAGCGACTTCCCCACTGCTGGAGCAATCTGCTCTTTATCGACATTCCCATACTCAAGTTTATAGCTATCCATAAGGTCAGATAAAAGAAACCATATTGATGGTAATTGATGATGACGTGCAGCTAGTCATGATTTGTGCTGCTTTCCTATTATTTGATATTGGAATTAGAGTACAATCGCATTTTACCATCTGGATGTCTACGTTCTCATGTAACACGAGGCATGCTTATCAAAACTATTTTGGAAGAGCCCAGACCACACCATTCCAGCTGCCTGACTTAATTCTGTAATGCCCCCATGACTCCCTCCTCTTTCCCCTTTTGTGCAATTTATGTACTGCAATAACAGTACTTGATTAAAGGGGTTCAGCAGGCCTCCATGACCTGCTTCTCCCTCTACCGTATCACCTTTCTTAATTATCCTTGCCACACTGAACGTGGGCCTTCTGGGCCTAGCTAAAGATGTATGTATCTACATATTCCTCATCAAGCCATTAACCGATCTCCCATCCACGGGAAGATTGGTGTGATTTTTATGAGACCAATGGCTAGACTTAGAATCTCAAACAGCCCTTTCTTGGGTGGTATTTATTTAAACCTAGTATTTAACCCATGTCTGTCAACGATCTTTAGTTAGGTTATAACACTAATGTATCATGCTCCTGGTAATTTATGTACCTTACACCTATACCAGATGAAGATCAGATAACAAACAATGCAATTGTCTGAAGATTAGCTAAAGCCTTTGTTCAAGACACTGTGCTAGTCACATATACCCACAAGTCTACTTTCTGAATTCCAGCTATTTTCATTTTATTTTTAATTTCTTTCTTTGAGCTTTATAGTATTTATACAAAGTCAATGAAAGAAAAACTTCTACAAGAGCCCAGGGGAATCCATGGAAGAGTCCCATTCCACAGCAGCCTGAGAGCTTCAACAGGAATCCTGTGGTCCTGCCCCAAAGTGTCCGCTACATCTAAGATGCTGATGCTCTCTGCTTCTGTGCTTTTGCACCTTTCCACTCAGATATTTTAGTGATTAAGCTTAATAGTATATCTAGCTATTCATTTATTTTTCTTTTCATCCTCGGAAAGGAGGTAAGGCAACACAGGAAATTGTCATGATCTGGTGCAGAAAGGTATTTATGAAACCATGACAAGCAATGGCCGCAATTAACACCAAGAATAGGACATCAGGCAAAATTATAAAGAAAGAAAATAGGTAGTTGTCTATAAATCAGTTAAAAAATTAAATACAACCTCTGTCAACATATCAGCCACCTGTCCATACTCTAAAGGACTTGACAAGATTTTTCACACAAGTCAGCATGGACTTCATTTTGTATCAGACCTGGCAAATCGTTTAAAGCACAGGAAGCTACAAAAAGGTTATATGCTTCCACACTACATGTAGCAAACCCTTTGCTTTAGTTCTTGGGAGGAGACAGGCACCTATGTGAAGGGCACAGCACTTGGGACAGTTTAAGCAGAAGACACCGAGCAGAAAACAGCATCTGTCTTAGAGGTCTCAATGAGCAGCCAGCTCAGAAAGTGAGAACCTGCCCACGGCAAGAAGCCTGACCAGCTACATAAAGACGTAACTCCTACCATCGCTACAGCCAGGAGCTCTCCACAAGGCCTCATGCAAACGCAAAGTGATCTGGTCACCCACACCTACCCCTAACTCCAGGAAAAGCCAGATTCCTACCCCTGAGAGCATGTGTGCCGCCAAGAGCACAGCTGCCAACAGCAAGCATGCTGCACATTCATAAATATCCATTAGCACGTGACGAGACGTGCAGCTCTCCGGTTCCAATTTCCTTCCTAGTGCTGAATGCCACTCTCTCAAATGGATCTGCGCAAGCAGGGTTTCCTAGTTCTGCTTTTCAGCTCCCCAGGATGCTAGACAAACATTCTGCTGGTAACTCAGAAGGATTTAACTCTTTATCTGTAAAATGGGCCCGAGTCCCCCACCCTGCTTTCCAAGAATGCTGCATGCTGTGCTGCCAACCACACCAGAGTCCACCCACCAACTACCTGACAGACGTGAACAAGCGTTAAATCCCTTCTTGATTCTATTATAAATTACATTCATTCTGCTCATGGAGAACATCAGAACAGAAACTAGGGCACGTATGTTAGATAATTATCCCACCCACTCTCCACCCCAGCCCTGCCCCCCAAACGGTGGTAACTTTATTAGCTACCTAGACCCCAAGACCTGTGAGCCCCTACAGCCTTCCCAGCAACAAATGCACAGTGCGGCAACAAGCCACTGCACAGTCCAATAAATATGAATTGTATCAGTGAGGAAAGGTTTTTCTGTAAGTGTGCAAAAAAAGTCTAAGAGAAAAGCTGGAAAATGTGTAAATCTCTACAGTTAATAAGATTAAAAAGCACATCAGAAGGATTTTATTTTTATATTTTTAATCAACCTGCAATTTAGAGATGCTATCTTTCATCCATGCTACCATGGAAACCATGCAATCAACAACTGGTTGTTAAATTTTTTTATATGAATAGCCTGACACAAGTAAAGGTCCTGAAGGACCTAGTGGTTAATTAGGGGTTATTAAAACTAAACAACAAAGAAAACATTGGAGAATTTACTAAATCTGTAGTAAAATGTGGCCTAGAGATTACAGAAGCCCACAGGAAGGAAGAAGATAAGGAAGAAAGTACTGAGCCAGATAGATATGAGCTTCTATGCTGCAACTTTTACGAGAGTGCATCCAGAATTTAAAAAGAACAAAATAAAGGTGGAAATGAAGTGTAGATGAAACTGTGACAGCAACCAATAATGAAGTGTGTTCTTTTCCAAAGAATCTTAGACATCAGACATAACATCTTACCATGAATGTTATAATCTTCTCTAATACCACCTAACCAAATCCTTACTTTTAAGCCCCAAATCCATGCTTGCTGTTCCACCCATATCAACGCTGCTTTTTAAAGCCATTCACTTCTCCCTTGTACATCATTTAAGTACTTATTCTCATGTTTCAAAAAGCCAAGCAAGCCCTTTTGTGCCTTAGCGTAAAATAGAAGAATATGGTTGAGACCAGGATCTAAACAGTTTTTTCTGTTTCTAGTTTCAAGTTTTCTAGGATGAGAATAATCTGGCTATGACTATAGACCAGATTATGTTTCTTCTCCTTCAATAATTCATTAAAACATCTTCTCCAAAATGAAGAATGGTTTTTTTAAACTATAAAATAATTATTTCTTATTTTATGCCTTTCGATCAGACATATTCAGAGGAAAGTACATGCCTTTTCTCATTTAAATATAGACCAGCCTTTTAACGTTATGAAAGCAACAGCCATGAGCTCAGAAGACGTCAACTAAACAAAAAAAAAAAATTCCCTTGACATTTTAAAATCTGCCACCTAGTGGGCTTTTTCAAAAATACAGTTTTAAATCAGAAGGTACGTTCTTAGCTTAAGAAGTTCAGTTTCTGCATGCTTTGCTGGGTCCTTTATACTTTCCTTTAGGTAGACTTGACAATTTACAAACAACAGACTATGACAGAACCCCTTTAAATCTATACACACATGGAATAAATCAGGCCTCGTATTTCTAACATCTCTGCTTTTCTTACCTGAAATTCCAGAAGCGTAAGTAAAGCATACTCAAATGCTAGGTCTCCTCCATCAAAGAGGAAGAATGTCCAAAAGTTAAGATTCAAATCAATTCAGAGATAACTGATAAAAACAGGAATTTGGAAGCAGGGTCAAAAAATGTCCAGAAGGAACAGACCCAGGACAGAAACCAAGTAACAACACTTCTCTGTAAAGAAATCAGAAAACGTTACAAGGAAATTTGAGCAAATAAATAGCTAAACTGAAACCTCACAAAAAGCCTTTGTGGTTTTTTTTTTCCAAACAGGTAAATAGCCATTTTAACTACTGCCAGGGGACTGATGAAAAGGTGGCATCACAGGGCATGCACGCTAATAGAAAGGACTTATTTTTTCTGTGGTTCTAATGAAAGAGAAAGGGATGCCATAAGACAGGCTCATTCAAGGGAATTTGTCAGCTGACTACTACAGATACACAAAAAGCTAAGCATGGAGGATGTCCGTGACTAGAATGAGCCAACACTGCCAGAGCTAGATTTTCCACTGTGCTTTTGTGATGACAGAATAGCAAACAAATACTGGAAGCTGGGTGCAAAATGGCATGCAGGCATCACCATCTCCAAAGTGCACAGAAGTCTCTCTGCAGAATGCAAGGTTAATTCCTAAGCAGGAAACCGCGTGAAACCTCAAATTCTTTCACTTGCATGGGGTCTTTCAAATAAAGTAAGTAAAATCTGCAAGGGGATTTACTAGGAATTATTATTTCAACAACACGAAGGATCTTCTTCCCATATCTAGCTAAGTCTATGAAAAGCAGTAATTTCACTGAAGGTAACCACCATATCGAAAGCAGAAACAAAGCAACCACTTGTTAGATTTTCAAAAGCACAGAGTACAAAACATACATATACTCAAAAAGTAATGAACCACTGAACTTCCTAGTACAAGTATGCCTTTTAAAGCTATTAGCATGCTATTCAGTTTTACTCTGCATGAGCAAGAAACATTTAATGAAGAACATACACTGTCTCTACATGCAATAAGTAACATGGAATCTCAAATGAGAACCAGTCATGGTAAACTAAACGCAGAAATTACCTTTGTTAATAGGTGCCCACGTACCACAAAAAAACATCCACTTGTAGAAGTGTGTCATGTGGTAGCAAAGGATAATGCAAACACAATGTTTTCTAAGGCAAAACCTCTACTCAGTCAAACAAAACAGAACATGCTGTAGGGCACCAGAAAGTTCCCCAGCGTTATACTTTAAAAAAAAAAAAAATTTCTTTTTCCTGAAAACATTTTGTGGCTATAACTTGGATGAACCTTTTCAGACCTCCTGTTCAAACAAGAAAACCAATATTCATTGTCGTATAAAGTAATTATTAAAAAACAAATTTTTTTTTTTGCTGTGAACTAATGTGAGCCACACTGTGTCACAGTTGGTAGTAATATACTTCATTTACCTTGCAGAAACAGCCCTCAAACTTTAAGTTACCAACTGATTTCAGCAGAAGCACACACAATGGTGAAATTCCAATTATTAAATCTTTTATTTATTCAAATAAAAAGGTAAATGGCTATGATTGATTTTCCCTTTTTAAATGCAGGTATACTGATGACAGAATTACAGAGAAACTTCCATGGGAAAGAGACAGCACAAGTCACCTTGTGCAGAACACATTCCACATTTACTTCTCTAGAAATGTACCCTTCCATATTACAATCTACCACTTTACAAGAGATTAGCTATTAGATGTAAGCCTTTTGCAAACAAACCTTAGGAGCAGAATGGTCAAGTCATATCTGACCACCTCTGAAACATCTCAACAATCCAATAGTTAATATATTACACACTGTGATCTTGATCCTACTTAAACAGACAAGAGTTACCACTAAAATTAGTAAGCATCTGATCATTTAACATAAAAAAATATGGTATTTTATGGTGTGCAGTAATCCCTTTTCATAAATTAATCTTGTGGTTTTTACATCAGCTTATTGTAACAGTCATAACTGTTCCCAAAGAGTACTTAAGAACCATTAAGCAAGTAAGATTAATGCCTCTTAGCCTTTTTTTCAAAGGAAAAAAAGACCAAATATGAACACAACCAACCTTTTGAATAATAAGAATTGAGCCACACCACTCCACATTGCCCTGTGACCTATTCACAGCTGCAAAATTAATGGAAAAAGCAGACCAGCAATTATTCATAATTTAAAAAAAAAAAGAATCCTTTTTACTGCATGAATTACATTTTATGTATTTTCAAGTAAGATTGTTCACACAGGATGAATTTTACACTGTACATGTTTTTTGATGTTGAAGTATGTACATACAGAGAAAAACACTGCCACAACAAAGACACTTAAATACCTGTACATTATTTACATTTTAAAATATTCTACACAGCTCCAAAAAGTCAGCGTCATTTAGCTGTGCACATTTCAAACTGGAGTGTAAAATGCTTAGATTTTTATCAAGAGAATTTCAGCATAAATGCTGCTTTCAGTTCTTTAGTAATTCAATGGATTCAGGTGTTAACTTTGTTCCATGCCAGCCATCAGTGACAAAGCTAAAGATTCCACTGTAAACCGAACCATAAAAAAAGTAGTTAATATTTGCATTTGCAGCATTCCACAAGTATGTGTTGCAATATTCAATTCAGTAGTTTAAAGGGAAGATACCAGTTTATTTTTTTAAATTGTAACACTTCAGAATTTAAGATGGTAAGACATTTTATGAATCTCCGACAGTTCAGACAATATTTCACCACTTTTATCATTAGTTATCCATTAGTTATGTCAGGTGGTAAGAACTGGTAAGAAATTAGCTCCTTTGTTTGAAATACTAAGTGCTGTACACAAAAAAAAGAATAAACGTTGTGGGGGGTCATATGCAGCAAGACATTCTCACAGATGGTTCTTGCAGACAAGCTCTTGTAGACTGAGTAGCAGCGATGTCAGATATTACCTCTTTTAGAAACCCATTAAAACATGCATCTACACCCCAGCTAACCCCATTCAGCAGGTGCTCCCCTAACTCAAATAGGCACTGATTAGCAATTTAAGCTAATATCAGGCTGCAAGTAGAAGCACAGACATGTCGTCTTCTGCTGTTTCTGCTAGAGGAAGTAACTTGCAACAGACAGGCAGAGCTAAGAGCCATAATACTCAAATTTTATCTGTTCAACATGTATCACAGCTGTCATCCAAAAACAACAAAAAGAATGCTTTTCTATGCCCTCCAGAACTTAGTTTATTTCACTTGTTCAGAAAACTGCTTGTCACTTGCTTAGCTACATCAGCATCCCTTCATCAAGAAAACAGGTAAACTGAAGATAGCTGCCATAAAAAAAAACATGGCACAAATACTCTAAAAAAATAATGAAGTTAACTTAATAAGTAGTAAGGCTTCATGTCCGCCTGTGAATACCTCACAAAATGAGGTTCTTTAAGATGTACTGACAAACATGAAAACAGATTAAAACATAAATACAATCCTAGTAAAGCTTGTGTCCCAGTAAGTGCAGGTATATGAAAAGCCTCATGTACTTACAGTGAGGAAAAGAGCCTCGACAGACAGCTTTGTTGAGAACAGTTACAAGAAACATGTGACAGTTTTTAAAATCAGATTCCATCTTCTCTATGGATTCCATCCTACAAAACAGTTTAAGAGAGGAATGCTTAACAGACTAGCATTATGTTATCTTCAAAACAGAACCAAAACTTCACAGTAAATCACCGAATCACAGAATGATACAGGTTGGAATGACAAAAGTAATCTTTGCGTAGCATTCTGGTTTGCACTTATGCCTGTGTGTATTACTTCTGGAAAACCAGGGCAATTTTGACAGGAGCATCTGAGCACTGTCACAACAGCATTAATAATTTTCTCATCTTACAAATCTCTGCAGTGACTAGGAGGAACTGTGTGCTTCCAACTGACAACTATTATTCCCATACGGCTTTATATTTCAAGACAACCTTTCCTGGCCCCTGTTGCTTCAGAGCTCCTTGGGGTAAATCTACGCTGCCAAATAAAACAGGGACACCCACTCTGCTTTACTATCAGCTAACTCTTGAATTCCATTTTGGAGTGTGCCAGCTAGAGCTCACCAGAGGAGGGAGAAGATGTAGTTCACAATAGTCACTCCTTTCCTTTTTCCTCCCTCTCCCAAGAGGATATAGATGACGCTACATCAACTATGATCTTTTCCTGCCACAACCAAGAGCATGCAACCACATGCCCTGAGTTTCAGTCTTTATCAACGGCCTTCACAAATTATTTCTGACACTTTGAATTGGAAAAGCACTCCAAAAATAGCAACTTCCTAATGCCACAGGAGAGTGGGATCCAAGTTCTAGGTAGCATCTGTGCCAAAGAGAATTAGTCGTGAAAAATATGGATGCGAGCCAGTCTGCACCAGCTGGCCTCAGGGCCACGGATCAAACCTTGAGTGTTAGACTCAGCCTTGGAGACTTGCCCACTATCATTCATCCTTCAAGCAGCAGGTTACACAAGCAAAAGTATGCAGTATAAATTGGGAGAGGAATGGTTGGAGAGCAGCCTTGCAGAAAGGGATCTGTGGGTGCTGGTCGACAGCAGGCTCAACAGGAGTCAGCAGTGTGGCCTGGCAGCCAAGAGGGCAAACCACACAGCATGACCAGCTACTCAAAAGAGGTGATTATCCTGCTGTATTCAGTGTTGGTGTGGCCTCACCTTGAGTACTCTGTACAGTTCTGGGCCCCACAACTTAAGAAGGATGCGAAGGTACTTCAATGCGTCCAGAGGAGGGCAACAAAGCCAGTGAAAGGGCTGGAAGGAACGTCCTGCAGGGAACAGCTAAGGACTTTGGGTTTGTCTAGTTTGGAGAGAAGGAGACTGAGGGACAACCTCATGGCTCTCTACAGCTTCCTGAGGAGGGCAAGAGGAGAGGGAGGGTGCTGAGCTCTTCTCCCTGGGATCCAGTGATAGGATGCATGGGAACAGTTCAAAGCTGCGCCAGGGGACGTTGAGACTGGACATTAGGAAGCATTTCTTTACTGAGAGGGTAGTCAAACCCCAGAACAGGCTTCCTAGAAAGGTGGTCGATGCCCCATGCCTGTCAGTGTTTAAGAGGCATTCAGACAATGCCCTTATCAATATGCTTTGACTTTTGGTCAGCCCTGAAGCAGTCAGGCAGCCGGACTGGATATCATTGTATATCTTTTCCAACTGAACAGTTCCATTCTGTTCTAAAAAAATCTTATTTTTAATCTCGTCTAAGAGATGGCGTAGAGAAGAGCAACTGATTCACAGGCCAACATATTAATCTTATCTTGTAATTACAGGTGGGTTTCTAATGTTAATCATGGCACATAAGGAAGCACACATCTTTTCTAAAAATCCCAACTATGACACACATTCCAGGTTATTTCTATAGAAAATTACTATAGGAAAGGATAGACCAAAAATAATTTCAAGATTTTACCAATAATACAAAATCTGAGCATTTGAACTCATGGATTCAAACATTCTGCATGAAAATCTTGACTCCAAAGTCAATGGCAGAACTTTCATTGACTTCAACAGCTTCACATTTTTACCACAGATTTTTTTACAAAGGCTTTATAATTTGGACAGTCTATATTAGAAAAATAAGGAGGCTCAGAGATTAGATCTATTTTTTTTTTTTTAAAGAAAAACTAAAATGTATTGCCTTCTAGAATGAAGGCCAAACTAAATAATCCCACTTTTCATAAACCAGTTAATGAATTTTAAGTATCTAGCTGCCTACAATTTTAAATCATCACCAGGAAACATGATCATAAACCAAACTTGTGAACCTCTCATTTTACCGTTACAAACAAATATGAAGCAGAAGAAAATCCTCTTTGTTGATCTAAAATCTTTTCAAACACTTGGAAGTTATATATTGGCCACCTTTTTAATTAAAAAATACTGAACATACACTGACACAAGTGCACGAAACTTAGGTTCCATCTAAAATAAATTTCACTTTTGCTAAGAAATAGCAATTAGCCTCTGGTATCTGCCGTTGAACGCTGAGAAGTCCTGTTATTTCACACAAAAAATACCTAGAAATCATATTCTGAGCTGTGAAATTATGACCATGTGGAATTTTAGATACATATACTTACTTCCAAGCTCCCAAACCAGCCTGCCAACGGTCTGCAAACATCAGTACTAAATTTAACACTTTCATTATAGCTTCTTTCACAAAGCTCACCTAAAATAACATTTAAAACAAAAGGAATAACAGTCAGAAATTCATTGTTAAGCATAATCATTTTCATTATTGAGCTGCAATACAAAGGTATCCCTTGCCATTTAATTTCATCTGTAAAAACAATCTCCTAAGTACAATGAGATTCTTCCAAATTTAAGATGTGTTTTGTATTTGCTCTCTAATTCATTTCATGGTTGACTATTTCGATGAGGTCTATGCACAGACAGTACGTGGGATAAAAACCTACAATGCTATCCATGTACCTCCACTTCCTGCCATACCAGCATGTACAATCCTCATTACATTACCAAGCCTCAGTTTGTTCAAATCCTCCCATCTCTTTAAAAAAAAAAAAAAAAAAAGAGTCATGTAAAATCCAATATAAAGAATTTAATTTTATCTTCTCTTCTTGATAGAATTGAGCTGAGACTTGCAAGGGGAACTGAATCTCAATGTTAAGTCTGGAAAAACTACCATTTCCTCAAGAGTACCTATTTATTGCTTAGTATGGATGAACTGCAAAATAGCATAATTAGTATTAAACTACTTTCTTGTCCTGCTAAACTTAATATATCACATATGCCAACTTTTTTACCCACCTTTTCTCTCAATAGGCAGCGATCATGGATCGTAGATAGATATCTGTAGTGAATCTTTATCAATTGATCTAAATCTTTGGCTTCTTCTACCTGGTGCTGAAACTCCAAGCCTGTACTGTGAAGAATCTTAAGACAACAA
>VWZL01005979.1:94693-148178 GCA_013396915.1 Stercorarius parasiticus | reverse complement strand
CCCTCCAAATTACCATCAATCTAGCAAATAAATGACATTCCTCATAGAAATGCTGCCATTGCACAAGGGCAAACAGACTATCTTTGGGGGAGCTGATTTGGAGTATATTAATTTTAATATATTAATTATTAATTAAAGGCAAAAAAGTCAATAGTACAGCAGATATGAATCTACAGGCATTGCCTTTATATTTGAGTAGTCATGGATACACTTTTGGATCTGTGTACTAGAGATTTTTGAGAAGGATCCATCTAACTAAAGCGTCTGTAGTAACACTTTTATAAGCGTAATAGCTCTTAAGAGAGTAACAGCTTACAGAAACCCATTTTTACATGACTGTCCTTCAGTCATCTAGCACAGTCAAAAAGAACTAATGATATCCAAAGATCAATCATATGCACGTAGAACTTCTAAAGCATTTTTAGAATTACTGATTTAAAATTGCCAAGTTAAAACTGAAATATGTTTAGCTCAAAATTATTTTTATATTTTAAATGAAAATGAATACTGTGTCCCCAGTTACAAGTTCATAATATAAATGAAACTGTGATATAAGACAAACCCTAGTCATGATGTAGTTGTGCAGGCTGTTAACAAAATGCATAAGTTTCACTCTTAAGAGGAACATGCGATGTATTTGTTGTTTTATACTTTCTGTTTGTGGTCCAAATAGAGGAAGCTTTCCTTGTTCTAATAAAGTTCCATCCTTAACCTGGGGGGTTTCTGCAGCACAGACTAGTTCTAAAAAGTAAAAAAGCAAGAGTATTATATTGAAGTGCTTATGAAGACAAACTGTAGCTAAAGTATTACTTAAAACTGAAATTTGTTTTTTCTTATTATTCTGCACACAATACTGATGTAAGATTTTTCTTGCTATTAAGATGTGTTATTAAAAAATAACAACAATATAGTTTGAGAGTTTGATAAATACTAGAACAGGAAATGCTATTTAAGAGCTAGAGATTACATGAAGCGATAAAATAAAAAACCCTACATTACACATACATGTGTATACTATCTCCACAAAGGGGAAAAGACTTAAGCACAAAGCCATACTCATAAACTTTAAGCAATAAAAAACCCACATATTGTTAGGAAGAGAATTACTTAACTGATGCACAAAACATAGATGAACCCATCAACTTTCTAATTTATTTTTCTAGGACATGAAGTGTGTATCCACTTTATACGGGACAGGAAGAGTATAAACATTAACCTGGTAAAGGAGACACTAAACAACCCCAAATATTTAAATTGCAGCTTAAGAGTATATATTTCCCAACTATCTGGCTTACTCTTTCAATCTCAAATAGAGTATTTTTTTCATCTCATTTTCTTAACTTGTTTGCAAGGTATTACTCATAAAAACTTGGACTATACATAAAGCAAAACATTAGGGTGTTGTAGACAGACCTTCTTTCAACAGAAAGGTCTGAAGAATGAAGTACCAAGTTTCCAATATAACTGACTAGACCTAAATCAAAGAGACAAAGGAAATGCATGAATAGTGTTGTCCCTGAGGCTGAAGCTAAAAACATGCCCTGCTTAATATATCTAATTTGCTAAGCTAGTAGAGATTACTATTTTATAGAATGAATCAAAATTCTAACTGGTTTATACTACTTACTGCAGAAAGCAGCAGACAATCTATGCCCTTAGACCACCAAACAAGTTTTTAGAGTATCTTTCATTGAAGAAGTTTCTTACCATCAAATCGTAAAACATCTAGACTATACTTGGCCCACTTTATTTGCAGCAAGAGCAGAAAAACTTGATTGTAAATTTTTTGGCACTCCAAGCTTATAACTATATCCACAGGCCAAGGAACCTAAGAAGAGGAAAGGATAATCAAGACAGAAAATATAAGTCACTTTAACACAACATTTCAAATCTGTTCTAGAATAAGAATTAGCAATATTAAATCACTACCTTGTAACTCAATGTCAAACCATCTAAGGTGTGGACAGGGAGTTTCTTCTTTGCTGTATCAACACTTTCAAATGATATAGACAACCTACGCAAGGAAACAAGTGATATAATTGGCAATAACCTATTTTGAATTAGTGGTTAGTTTCATTTTTTTTTTTTTTTAATTTCCTATTGCTAAGTACCAACTGGCTGATTTAATCTGGGGTACTTAGAAGAGATGACAACAGCTCAAAACTTCATTAGCACAGATTCTTTTAATGATTACGCAAAAATTAGTATTGTGCTGTGCAAGTTTAGGACATTAGCACAGGCAAGTGTGAAAGAAACATAACTAAAACTATATTTTGCAGGATTTTGCATGTTACCTTGTACTGTCCTCTGGATAGCGTTGCCCAACTGCTTCTTGAAGTTGAACATTTAAGAAAGCAACATTCTGCCAAGTTTCCTTTTCTCTAATTTTGTCAAAAATAGATGTATAGAAGTCATACATGGTATCTCCAGCTTCAAGCAAGAAAAAGTTTCTCATTGCCTGCAAATATTCTACAAGCCTAAACAGGAACAAACATATAACATTTCCTCAGTCTTAATCATACAAGTGAAATCAAACACAACTGTTACAGAAATCTTAAAAACTCTTCACTACTCGAACTCAGTACTGAACACAAACTTAATGACATCCACAGTAAATCCTTCGCTTAACCCTGACAGCCTTCACATACGTTCAAATAAAACAAAATAACCAAGCCATTTTTTCCTGTAAGCTTGAACAGCCCCATTAACTTCAATGGAAATGCTCATCGTATTCAGCTATCTTATGGGCTAGGCAATTCTCAGAAACAGCTTAGAGTTTGGAAATCCCATCCCTCTCTCTAAACAGGACTTAGGGAAGGAGATGAAATTTCAGGGAGAGTTCTGTCTAAGAAGAGACTTTAACATGGAGCCCCAGAAAATTATGATACAGGTTTTCCTTTTCAGATAAAGTAGGAAGAACAGTACCACTACAACTCCTACTAGAAACCTGACTATAAATACAGTCTTTCAGACAGATGAAAAGCATGACAACTTATGAACACCTGAAAGGTAAAAGGAATAGGCCATTTTAATCTAAGTAATAGAAAAATATTGCATAATATTATTTTGTCTAATCCACATTTTATAGTATCATAACTAAATCTCACGTTAAACAAACATATTCTGACTTCCTAAAATTTGTATTCCAGTTTCAAATCACAACACTATTAAAAGTACTGTTTGAAACAACTTCCCTGTTGAACATCCACTGCAGACAAATGATAGCTTTGCTGTGGATTTAAGCTAGACCAGGTTTTCACACAGAATTCTATGATTCTATGTTAGATCCCCCTTTTCCTCCTTAATGATTTTATCGTTATTATGAAATTGGAGCAGAAATACAACATAAAATTCCACCTTTTAGTATACGGCATACCACTGGTAATGAAAAAAAAATAAATTAAGGAAAACCAAATCTACTTTCTTACCTATAATCCTTCTTTAAAGTTTGCATTAGATTACCACAGCATTCCAAGTATTGCTTGTCTATGTGTGGATAAAGACAAGATCTCAACGTCAGTTCAAAAGTCTGGCAGGTCACTGATTCTGAGGATCTATCCACACAAACATCCCCACCAGTAAACTTCTCGTGAAAGTCACTCTGTTCCAAATATAATCTTAAAAATAAAACAAACTACTTAGGGAAGAAGGTTGATAAGTCATACAATATATAAAACCAAAATGTCATACCTTCAAAGACTTCAATCAAAATTGGATCCTTTGCTCTGAAATACATGGTGTGGAAGTAATAAAAGCTGTTTCATACCTATAGTACGTATTAAGTCTATTAAGTGATCCTTCATACTGGTTTTGTATGACCAGCCATAAGAATATCAAAAAGGATGGCATACGGTAATCACATAATTGCTCAAGGAATAATTCTGAAAAAACAACGCCAAGTTCTAACACTATACAGCTTAATAAACAAATCCATTACCATAGGAACTTTTAAAACTATAGTGTTCATATATAGCAGTCAGATGAACTTCCCAGGAAAGAAAAATAAAAATAAACAAAGTAAAAATCTGAACAACAACAAAAAAAAGCAAAACCCAACAACAACAAAATCACAAACCAATAAATAAAAAATAAAAACAAAAAAAACCCACAAAGAAACCCCAAACCACCACCACAAACACAGAGAATTAGTTTGAGGCACCTTAAATATAGGGTGCCTATATATTATCTGTCATATCATGGGAGCAGAGTATGTACAGTCTACACTTGGTAAGTTTAATTATTTTGTCACAGAAAATATTAAGTTATAATAATTCGTAAAAAGCTGCTTGCTAGCTGAATCCATTGTAAGAGGAAGCCCTGCTTGTAGCAGCTATTGCCGTGACAGATTGTATGAGTCAGACATTGAATTAATCTATCAATTTTGACAAACAGAATAGTCCCAATGAACAAGGGAAGTAATAGTCTTATCTACTATTAATTATGATTTTTTTAAAACAAATTCCTCCTAGGGTTGAAATAAAAAGATGAAAATCACCAACTAGTATTTAGGAAAAACATAAATAGCTATTTCTTATTTGAAATCACAAAATAAATAAGATTTTCAGAGTTCATCTTCCCTGCTAGCTTCCAAGACACTAATAACCTCTATATGACTTCCCTCATTATGAAGAATGAAGAATTTTTATGCAATTAAGATGAATTTTGAAAAGTTTTTCAAGTTAAATTACTTCAGCACAGTACAACTGAAGCCGCATTCTTTAAAGAACATACTTGGTGCAAATCAAAGACATTGTGTACAAATCTCAAGCAAATACATTTAAAAGTTTAGATTTTACAACAGCATTCACTATTAAAACACTTAATTTGCTAAAAGCCTGTTGTAGTAAAGACTATTTCCATTTTCTACCCTAACAGATGTGAGTAGCAGATTCTTCATTGATTTTAATTGTTTTTCTTTAACTAAGCATAAGGGTGGTGTTTACTTAGCTTCTGTCACTGATTGTTCATGCTCTTTTTCATTCTGCCCTTACTTGTTTTCAGCAGCAATAAAAATTTGGTCTACCAAATGTCACCAGGCAGAACATTGCTCTCAAAAACACAGCAGGAAGATCACTCATTACCTGGCAAAATTAATAGCCAGCAGTGGGTCATGGACATCATCCAGTTCCAAGTGTCTTTCTGCTATAGACTGCATCTTTATCAGGCTCTGCTTTGTGGCCTGCTGTTCTGTAATAATATCGGGAACAGACTCTTCTCCATGCCGCAGGCGAGACTGCACCGATTCCAAGAACAGCGTATACAAACTCTTTCGTTCAGCATCTAAATTGGGCAACATATTCCATGGTAAGATTCTGTCCTAATAGAAAACATAATCTGAACTAAAGAAGAACTCCATAGTCCAATCTTTACTTGCTAACTTTCAACATCCTAGATTTAGGCCCTTATTCAGAAAAAAACCTCAAATACATATTTAACTAAGTATTGCTAAAACAGTAGGACTAGTCCAATGCCTAGTGAGGCATATGTTCAAATAGGTTGCTGAATGGGTGTCTGAAATATGAAATATTTCTGAGACTGTTAGAGAACTTTCGCCTTCAGATGCAAAGGCAGCACCTGAAACAACCCTGCAGTACTCACTAGAGCAGATTATATTCTCACACCAAAGGGAGAAATAAACCTAGAGACTCTCCAGAATAATTTAACTATCTCTACTTCTAAACATAAAGAAACATCAAAACCAAAAAAATTTATTTTGTTTCCTAAAAAAAAAAATAATAAAAATCAACATTGGTTGCACTCTTGTACTATGTTTTACAGTCATTCAAGATAAATAACCTAAATATCTTTCATCTAATTATTATCAAGCTTTTTTTTTTTAAAAAAAAAGTTCCATATGCTATCTCAGAATTATTCAATCAAGCTTTAATGGAAAGCAACTATTTATTACAACAAAACAGCTTTACTATTAGAACATAAAAGCTGTTTTCGTTTGTCTCATAACAAAAAAAAAAAATGTTTTGCAAGCACATGAAAACAAGTTCAAGAAAAATTTAAAGCAATAAAAAGCAAAGAGAACACTCAATCTTTATTCACTTTGCTCTTTTCACTTATTTGCATTGGAAGAGTATTTTCAATCAGACCTGAAGTTATCAAGTCACGATACTGACATTCAACAGGGAGCATTGTATTATTCTAAAACCATGGAAACACTACTACACAAAATATGCCCATGCTGTTAGACACCTTAAGGCATGATAGTCCACAAACTGACATCTCACCTCTTGATGCGGCCTGCTGCGGAGAGCCATCTTTGCATTGAAGATTCTTCAACAGCTGCATGGATTTTCCAGCCATGATGATTTGCTTTAGCACAGGTTTCAGAAAAGAGACCATAGTGTGTTGCCTGCTTGAAGGGGCCTGATCACTTCCAGAACTGGCACTGGCATTATCACTCATCTTCTCTTCATTCTCCGTCTTCTCTGACACACTATATAATGTGTAGGTAGCATACCAAAAATCTCTGTGATTAACTGGAACGTTTTTGTTTCTGTGAAGAAACAAAAAGCTGTTGAGTATTTCCCATTTCAAAAGAAGAAACTTCATTACTAGAAGATGTATATCATCCTTGGTCTGTGCTTTGCCTTTCTCTTAGAATAGTCAAGAAGCACTTTCAAAACTATATGAAATAAGCTCATTTATATCACAAACTATCTCTAGAAAGGATGACAGCTTTAGCAGGATAAAGAATCAGCTTGCAGGACATAAAACAATTGTATAATCAAACAAAAGCCCCAAAACAAGGCAAATAGAGTAATAATAACTAATTCATCCAAGAAGTTAACTATTCACAGTGGCATGCATACTTAACAAAATGATTAGTGATTGACTTGCAGATTTATTTAAAACCTATAATGAAGAAAATACCACTGGGAAAGCTGAAAAATTCTTCAGTAGGTGAAACTCAATTCTTGGTTAACTTTGCTTTGTGTTATTTACATCAGATACACAGTTTGGTTTTTGAAGTCAGATAGAAAGCAGCCTAAATTAAATAATTAAAATGAAGTACAAATACAAATAAAAGTTGAAATCACCCCTGTTGGTAGCACTGAAAACACAACTACAGAACCACAGAAAGGAAAGCCAACTAGGACATAATAAGGATGTTAAAGATCTCAGCTACTAAGGATTTATTGCAATAGTACTAGAACTGTTCTCTTACTTCATGCTTGCCTTGACCTGCCTTAACAGACAGAGGTTCAACTAAGTTTGGCAAATAGGGGGAAATGGATTTGTAATTACAAGCCAAAATTCTAACTTCTGTATTCGCTTTCCACTTCAAGCTGTCAAAAAAGGGATCAGCAAGAGGTAGCATACAAACAGAAGAGAAATTAACAGCTCAGATAATGTTTAAGATAGGTGCATGTAATTCAAGACACCACAATAACTTGTACTACAAGTCAGAAGCAATAAGTACTTTAATTCTAAATAGCATTTGATTTATAACAGCTATAGATTAGGAGAAGAATTAAAAAGTAAATTTTGGAATTTTTGCAAACATCTTGGTTTTGAAAAATGGTTAATTGCTTTTAAAAAAGTCAACACGCTCAGAGTCAGACTGCTGATTATTATAGATGGAAAAAATATAACAATTGAATTTATTCCAGAACAATACCTGGTAGGGCTCCATTTTTAATGCAATTCCCCTAATGGGAAGTTTGAGACAAGTTATAGAAGTATGAGTAAAAAATCAATACTACTTAAGTAAAATAACAAATGTGAAAACCTACTTTCATTGCCATCTTTTACTTCCTAGATTCTACAGCAGGTTTTGTATTTTTACTTGCACAGCATTATGCATGTCCAGTATCAGCATCCGTACCTCTGAATGATAAATTCCTTTGCAGGATCAAACAAATTACCATGGACTATCCACTCATCCACTGTCTGTAAGTATGGCCTCACAGTTTCAACCCAGAGAGAGAACAGAAGGGATACCTGAATTTAAAGAAAGAAGAAAAAGGAAAAAAGGTGTCTGAATGTTTTTACAATAAGCATTAGAAGCAATATGGCAAAGCCTAGCCTCTTAATTGTGCAATTACAGTTTTTAAGATATACATACACATAAAATACACTACACCTTGGGATTTTTAAAGATGACATGTTCAACTAAAAATTACAGCTTCAGTAGTTTTAATGGAAGCACTCATTGTGTATGCTTCCTCATGTTACTTTTTGTCATTGCAGTTAGACCCAAACAGCAGTTTTCTTTTTTTTTCCAGTCTAGTATCTCTTAAGCTGTAAGCGATAGCCATAAAACATTCTGTGGTTTTCTAATGTAGAAAATGGAAAACAAAAGGATATCTACTGTATTTTTACTAGTATAATCAACAAGTTACTGTAAAAACCCAATCCCTTGCATTTCAGCATTAACTGAATTATGCACCTGTAGAAATAGAAGGAGGGAAAGTTATTTCAAATCTCCCTCTTTCATAACAGCTTCCGGCCTCTGATTTCCCACAATTCCTCCTTGCAGTCCTAAAAACACACTGCTGCTGATCTCCTCATACATCTGATTTTGTCCAGGTTGACTGAACTCATGTTAGAAAATAACAATGCATTATGGCTACCAAATTTGTCCTCAGTCCTTGGTAGATGAAGGTTAGTGTATTCCATCACCATAAAGATACTTAAGTTACTAAATATTCTAGTGTGTCGTTCTATTAAGGAAGGAATGACTTCCCCTACCGTTTGTTCAGATGCCTCTCCAACACTGTCATATTCAAGAATAGCTTTGTAGAGAGTATTAAGCAGATGAGATGCTCGTACAACATTTCTAGTGTCAGGTGGCACTTCCGCTACTCCTGTGCTGAAAACTTTGTGAAGCACCTTCAGCTGTGCCAGGCGGGGAGCCAACTTATCTATTACTATTGAAAGTGTGACTGTTTTATCTGGAAAAAAAAACAACCAAAGTTATATAAAGGTAATATCCAACAGAAAATCAAATTTTATCAATGTTATTAATGAGATTTTTAAATGCAGCATGGCATCTTTCACAGTTTCAAAACATATCTGCAGAATGTTCTGCATGTTTCCCTCTTCTACAAGTTTCCTTGTGTGCCCCCCTCTTGTAAAATTTCCCTTGCACCGTACCTTTGTTGATTATGCATTTTTCAATTTCAGTAAGTTCTTCTTTAAAGCTAATGAAATATTTATACAACGCCCACATAAATGCTTGATAGGTTCTGAACGGGGCTTCAGTAGTTTTCTTTGGAGTGGAAACTGTTCCATGCATTATGTTTTCTGGACTGTGTCCCATCACTTCATCAATAAACTTCTGTAGTCTAAACACAACTTGACCATATGCCGCTATCTGCTCCAATACAGATCTCAGGCAATTCTAGAAAACAAAAAACCCACAAACTTTTTAGAATCATCTAATAAAGATTTTTATTTAATAAAGCCTAAAAATTAAATTACAAGATATTTCTATGAATTAAAATATAATAAAATTCTGCCATCTCTGTCACTTCGTCACATTCTCACATATGGGAACAGTCCATTCAGTTTTATTAAGTCAGATGTGTTTTGACTAAATTAAGAACAACTGTGGAAATGTGGAAATTCAGAAACAACTTACATGGGTTAAATGAGTTACAATAATATCATTCCTCACAGCCACTTTTCCATCATTCAGCTGAAATATAAAAAGCTTTTTCACTCCTGAAAGTAGCCTTGAAAAGAAACAAGAGTAGTAATTTTTCACCCTTAACAGACTCATAATTATATAACTAATAAGACGATTAGGTCTCCCTTGCCTAAAAGTTTCTTTTCTTCAAATAAAAGGGGACCACAGACCAACTATGATGCTAATGGTACTGTAAGTTGTTGCCAGAACAAGAACAATAAAACATTGCCATCACATAAACATCTCCTAAAGTTCCTTTCCAGTTGAGATCATTTCCAGCTATAGGATGATTCAAACATACTTTCTAAATTTGGACACTATTAAAAATCCACAGGGGCAGGACATGAACAAGCTGGTTCTTCTTAACAGTTAGACTCAAAGAATCAATGCATACAAGTAGTAAGCTGCTACTTTGAGAATCTGAATGGTTAACACACATAAGCAGCATCTTTACTGTCAGCAATGGTGCAAGCTAAAAGTTTAGTAATAATTCTTACGTCAGACAACTTCAAACATAAATCTCTCCTTTCCTTGAGAGAAATACTAAAAGATAAAATGCAAGCTTTTTGATGTTGCTCTTACCAAAGAGTTTCCCGTATAACCTGAGTTTCAGTGACTAGCGTTCTCTCTTCTGGCACATATAAAGGATCACTGGTGTACAAGTGATGGTCCCTTAGAAAAAAGGAAATTAAAACAATTTAATGGCTGAAATAACAGCTGAATCACCTGAAAGTAAGAATCAGCAATAATCTTAAAGCTCCGTTTTGTTCTAATTATATCTGAGTAGATTCAATGTTCATGGGTGCATTTTAAGTATATAAACAAAAGCAGAGTTTGTTTTCATATTGTTAAGCAAAATACCACGGAAAGCATATCTAGTTGGAAGATCAAATACCATCTAGTCATACATTCCAAGGCAAGCTATTAAGTAGCAAATACCTGAAAGACTGAATCTAGGTTGTTTTGGGTTTGGTTTTCGTTGTTTGTTTGTTGTTTTTTTTTTTTTTTTTTAATTTTTGATCCTTGATTATTTTATTATTTCACATTCAATGCTGTGAAAATTTACAGAGTTCATTTCTGTTAAAAATACTAAGTGAAAAAGTAAAATATCAATTTCCCTAACCCATGTAAGAAAATACACACTTTAGCCTAAAAGTTCACTTAAGAAATGGAAACTTTCACAGCCACCTAAGAACTTTCCCTTATGATCTGGTGTTATGCAATTCTTTGTAAACCTTCCACAGTATTTTTCATATTTGAGTGAAGTATAGAACAATTAATTGCATATTTAGTATTTTGACTCATTAATACCACCAGTGGCAAAATTTATGTAATCATATTCAAAATTCAAAAATCCAAATAAAGAAATACCAGTTATACATCATAAATATATAACACACATCTGCTAACAACATTGCAACAGAAACAGCATTGCTTTATTTATGTTACCAATTAGCTAATATTCACTGTACATTTTAGTTCATAACTGGCTAGATAACCAACTGACACCAAAATAAACTAAACTCCTTGACTAAGAAATTCATTAAATTAAGGAACCAAAGACAAATCTGGTCTGTATTACTGCAGTANTTTTTTTTTTTAAATTGAACTCTTCTTATTTTCTTTCCAAAACCTCAGTGGATCACAATGATATACTGCTTTATGTTCCTTCCCCACACAAAATCTCTGTTTAAGACTAACTTTGTAAGGGAGGCACCAAAACCAAACAAAAAGTTAAGCTTTAGAGAACTCGTCATTTCCAGCACCACTTACAACCCACCTGTATTAGTTCCTCAGAGACATTTGTAAGGGTCAGCCCAAACAAAATGCAACAATAAGATTTGCTTCTTTGAAAAAGGAAAACGTCTCTCTGATATGACAAACTTAATAAAAACTAAATAAAAAGAAAATAATCTATTAATTGAAAAAACAGCTTGTTTGTTCATTTTATTAATTTGTACCTTTATAATTCTAACTAAATCACTAATAACTATACTATCTTTATGCTTCCACAGTAAAGATGCTTAATAAAGTCATCATTTTTCATTACATGCCAGTAAGAAATATGTAAGCAATACTGTTTTCTTACCAGACTGCAGCTAGGTTGGAATGCAAGTGCAAACTATGTGAAAAGCGAGGAGCTCTTCCTGTCCAGTACTGAGGAACTACATGCTGCTCCAGCCAGCTGCGGGCATCAGGTTCACCAACTGTGAAAACACGTGATAGCTGGTGAGGTATTTTTATTTATTCAGGAAATGCTTATAAAACATGGGAAAAAGTTATTAATAAGCCTATCTGCTCAGCTGCAGAATCACGGATCTTTTCAAATAAGTTACAAGTGGCAACTATTTACACTTTACTGCTCTAACATACATGCTATCGTGCACAAATCCATTTACATAGAAATGCCTCATCTCCTAAAAGCTGAAAAAGTCTTAAGCAGTAAACTTGGAGATTTATGTAGTTTCCAATTCTTCCTCGGAAAACATGCTTCTGTCTCAGGCAATTCTCAAATAATATATGCAAAACCAAGCTGACTTAAAAAATAAACTGCCAAATATCACCAACTTTATCACTATGTTCCTTTTTACTATGCATTTAGTACATGACCTAAAAAGGTTTTTTCTTCCTAAATGTGAAAGCTTTACCTAACCCCAGTTAGATAGCTACTGCTTATACAACCTATGAATATTATCCAGTCTTCCTACACAAGGTACCCTGTTACCCTACAATATGCAAAAATATACAGCTAGAGTTAATACTCCCTGAAGCTATTCAAGAGTAAGCCACTAGTGTTTTAATTACTTAAAACTATTTTTTTTTTCAAAAATGCTTCATACCCAGAACTGAGTCAAATGTTTCTGTCATCAATCAAATTTAGTTTCAGCATTCTGGCACTTAATAATAAAAAATTACATTATATCCATACAACTACATTCTACATTTACTGTATAAGTTTTCATATCTACATTGGAATATCCATGTCTATTTCTACAGAAATAAACAGAAGTCTTCTCCATTAGCATCAACAGAAATCAGATCAAACCTTTCATATTGCTTCTTTATTGTTAAAACAAGCAGTAGTGAACAATAAGTTGCACCTTAAAACTGCAAGTCTAAAAAATAACACCTCACTAAAGAATAATAAATTAAGCCACGTTAACTTGCTAAATTTGAGTATGTATGACCATACCAGAAGAATTATAGCTTATTCTAACCTTTCCAGGAAACATTAGGTACTGTTTTCTTATTTGGATCTTGGTCTTCTAAAGGTGTCCTGTCCACTTGAATACCCGAGTCCTCCCTGCTTAAAGGCTGAGTATCTTCCTCCTCTTCACTTTCTCCAGACCAATCCTATTAAGTGCAACAAAACCCAGTACGTTTCAGTACGGCATAACAAACAGATCTATATTCACTTCCTATTGACCTGAGAAGCCGAACATAAACTCTTATATTCTTTCTGCCACTGTAGAGTAAATTCAGGATACTAAGACTACCGTAACTGTTTGCCAGAGACTGGTTTAAGTTATACATAACATTAATATCCAGAAAAATGAGAGAACTGGACAAGATCACAGAACTACCAAAAAGTTATTATTAGGAGCAGTCAGGGGTCAGCAGAAAGATCCAGTTTAATTGCAGCATTAGGTCAAAACATGGTGCAGAACAAAAGCATTTGTATTATTGTTACTCTGCTCGGGTCTGTGTGTATTTCATGGTATTAAGTAAGAAGCAACCTATCAGGTAATCCTATGAGAATCATACAGAGCATACAAATCAGGTCTCCAATATACTTCAAACCAGTTTATACAGTTGGGTTTTTTTTTTACCTTAAGAAATTACTTACTGGTGTATCTACTCCTGGTCCAAAGTAAATTTCTTCTCCTTCCATCAAATACTTTCCCCAATCAAACTCTTCTTCCTTTTCTAAGAGAAGTATAAACATAAAAATGGTAAGTATCATATAACTCTGGTAAGTATCATATAACTCTGACTTCCTTTTCCTCTAAAAACATTTTTAAAGCTAAAATTACGTTGTTACTCTAAATCTAAACCAAAAGGCATTCCCTTACACCTAAGGTTACACCACTGTTCCTTTAACAAGGTTATACACTTTCAGACATGTAAATTGTGACATACCAACCATGTATATTGCTCATTTATTAATTCTCAATTTTGTTGCTTTACACTCAAAATATGCAACATAGTATGCCATAAGCACATTTATCTGTACTATGTTACACTACCCTATGCTTCAATCTTGAAAAAACATGCAAGAATGCAACATATCATTTATTGTGGCTAGTCCCATTTAGCTTGGTGGAAACATTCTAAATGTATAATTTACATATGCACAAGGATCCTCCACTGTAAACAACAAAGCAAGAACTGTCTTACTCTCAGAAAAAGACACCACACATCCATGATGTGACGTGTAATACTTTAAAAATAACAATCACACTTACAATATATTATATCTTAAACATGAAGCTTACTCAACTGTAATTAGTGTTGTTTGAGATAACCTCTTCATATTCACATTCCTGGAATGGGCTGAAAGTGCATTCAAAACACCGCCGAGGGAATGTGCAGAGATCATTCAAAAAGGAATCTTAAGATGCAAGATTTTCTTTAGGTTAGTCTGAAATATTCTTCTTTCAGTCTATGATACAACACTGTGAACAAATGGGGGATGGTATCCACTCAAACTTAAGCACAAGCCTCATTTTTAGGCACTGAGTGAAACAGTCCTACTTCAGAAAGCAGGCAGCTGGGATCTCCCTCTGGAAACCTCTCCTTAACTACATAAGGAACACAGGAATTTACGTCACCAAAGCTGTTTCAACAGAGCTCCTACTGAGGTGCAAGACAGAGACCGAGGACAGAAACCCGCTGTCTGTCTTTGAGCATGTAAGCACTGCTGAACAGGTGGACAATGTTAGTAAGTGACAGCGGTACAAGACAAAAAGAGTTCTCAAGGTACTTCGGTGGCTGGAAAACTTAATTAGGCGATGTAACATAAACGGGGGTAGGAAAGATTTGCAGGCTATTTTAAATGTATAAGTCATAAAAAGAAAATCAATAAAGTGCCTTGAAGTGAAGGAGATAATAAAATGGAAAGAAAAAAATGTCCTTCTTATCAGATTGCATTAATGGATTGCATCTTTTATTAGCAACATAAACACCTTGTAAACTTACCCACTTCTTTGTCTCTTGGTTTTTCCACATAGGTGGTGTTGGATGGAGAATCAGACAAACACAACAGAAGAGACAGTATGGAATAGTGTGTATCTGTCTTTAAAACACATTTTAAAAAAAAGCAAGTCAATGAGTAGTCCAAAAGATTTTGGTTAGGAATAAACTCAGTCTATTATCTGCAGGGATACTCCACCTTAGTTCCCATTGCCCAGTCCTGAACTACAAAAAGACTATCTGCAACATGATACTGAATGCTATTCTTTCCCTTTTGCTTCCTAATTAGCCAATCAATATACAAATACTTCAAAAGTAGCCACAGCATAAGATGCCTCTTACTAGCTGATAATCTAAAAATATGAAAAAGAGATAAGAGGAACTCTGAACTACTATGAAAGTAAGAAGTCACCAGAGGACAAGGGATAATAGACAGCTACATTAACATGGATGAGGCAGAAGGACACAGGTAATGGGCCTGCAGGAAACTGAGTCTTAGTTCTCTTACTCATATGGCTGATTAATTCAAACAGAGGCCAAAATGAAGTTAACTATAACACTTCGCCAAAATCTCTATATTTTAATATTATGTTCACAGTATCTTCCCTCATCTGAAAATCTACACAAAGCATTAAGGATGCATCTTTAACTCCAATATTGCACTAATGCAGTTGTGAAACAGAGGCCTTCAATCAGGTAAGAATACTGTGACAACACTGGTATCTGCACAGATTGGTGTTATGGTCTGTTCCCTAATATCTGCTTACATTGGCCTGATTCTAACTTTCCAAAGTTCTTCAGCAGACCATTTCACATCTAGACATATGGAGATTCTGCTATCTACATCCTATATACTTTGACACATACATACACACACTTAAAGCACTTTGGGAATAAGATCCACTTCTATTTTTAAAAAAATTAAATCTCAAATTTCTGATAGAGGAGCATCATACTCATCTAGTATATACGGAATATAACATGTTCCTACTGAACATGACTGACTATACAAGAGTTTGTCAAAGAACACAAGTAGGTTGTTGACAAAATCACACATGTGAGCTGGTGTTTCACTTACCAGTCATAAAACTGGGAAGACTGAGTATTTATCAGTTACATGCCACTGCTAAAAAATAAATGCAGTTTAACTTCCCAAATATGAGATATTTTCTATCTCCAGCTATACCTCAGTTGCATTCTCAAAAGGAAAAAAAGAAAAAAAGGCTCTTTCGATTCTTACGATACTTGCAACATGCAAGTATTAAATACTTGCTTGAATTTTTGTTTTGGTTTGTTTGGTTTTAATTTTATTTGAGTCTCAAAACAAGCACAACTTTTCAAAAACTAGAGTACAGTATAAAAACTGAAGATGTGTGTAAGCTATTTAGGGTTGCAGATCTTTCCCCACAAATTAAAGGAAACCTAAACCAGTGCAAAGAAAGGTAAATGTCAGTTCAATGAGAAGTAAAATTGGACTACAACCCAAAACACAGAGCCCTATAAAAAAATATCATTATACAATGCACCCCTCTTAAATCACAAGCTTAAATATTCCAATAGCAAGAACTTTCAGTTTTCAAATATCAAATTCATTATTAAACTACCACACTGGAAAGTGTCTTTAAGTGAGACTACTTTTGATGTATCCATCCAATCCATACCCTAAACTGATTTGATACAAAGTGTATCAAGGTGAAACACAGTCTCAATAAGAAAGCTACAGGGCAAGAGCACTGGATTTGGAAATACTAAAATAGAAACCTCCAGATGCATTACTCAATGTGAAAAAATGGGGCAAAGAGTAAGAACTGCTCAGTTAGACGTTGTTTTAGAACAGATGGGAACCTAGATACATTTAGATTCTAGCTACAACATTTGTACAATGTTGACCATAAAACACTTGCTCTACAATGAGAAGATGTCCTTTAACTCACAGAACTCCACATGCTGAAACCCTGACAGGACAATAAACACATTTCTAAAAATAAATGGGGAAACGGAAGAATACAACCCTGAAAATCCATGACTTGCACAGCAACTGCAAGCCCACTGCTAAGTCAACTGAAATTTCCAACACAACATTAGAACTGAAGTCCCCATCATTAGTACAAATATAAGGGTGCTGGGGAAAAAGAACAAGGAAATTGCAACATACATACCTTTGTTTCTTCAATACTTGGGAGTGGTGAGTTGAGAAATTTTTCTGTTAGTCTTTTCCAGCTTGCAGCTTTTCCAAGGTCAGAATGAACTATCAACTTTTCATGTATTCTAATAACAAAAACAGTATCAAAAATGCTTCAAAAAAATTAACTACTCCATTATTAATCCATAATCATAAAACTTACCCTTCTATCGTCCTCTCTACTTTGTGACTGTTCACATCAAGAAAACGGTGAAATCTATGTAAGAAATCTGTATTAGAATATGTTGTAAAAGGAAGCTTAAGCAAGGAAGAAAATAAAGCTGATTTACGTATATGAGGACAACATTATTAGTTTAATAATGCATGCTTAATTCAGCAACAGCATTAAATATCAACAAAATTTAATCTCAGTGTCTCTCAGCTCAAGAAAGATTAACTACAATTGACCTTAAAGATGGAAAAAGGGAATGCGGGTTACATTTAACTAGCACTTTAAGCTGAATGGAAAATTACTAACATATCAGCAAACTAAGCAATTAAAGTACGCTGTCAGTTAAGCCAAGTGGAGCAAAGAAATCAAGAACTGTATTATCAAAGGCATCTGTGTCAAATGCACAAAAATTTTCTGGGACTTGCATCACTAGCACAGGCAAAACAAACACCTACATGGGAAGGCCTCTCAACTCAAATGAAGCTCCTTTATAAATAGTAAAGGAAAGTGCCCAAAAGAAAGGACAGCTTAATCAAAATAAAGAAAGATATACCACCAAAGGTAGCATGTACAGGGACAAAATAAGAACTTGTGAAAGGTTAAGATGGATTTTGCAGAAGAAATTAGAGTCAGGTTCTTCAGTTATATAGAGAGAAAAAACAGGGACTGGGATATGACAGCAGTGAGCACAAAGTCAAGACACTACATGTAGGCCATCAAAGCCAACCTAATCTTGCCTCAGCTTCCAGCAACAACTGTGCAGAACACAGGGGTAAATCTCTCATGAGCACAGAAAGAAATGAAAACTATTGGATCTGAATCAGGAGTTAAGCTAAATAGACTGAAGTTGGAAAGACAACCTAAAATCACAGCAATGTCAAAGTAATGAACTAGAAAGTGAGACTGTAAGGCATGTAGCAAGGATTTTTACTAAGTTGTACTGGAGAATGAAGACATGTCCATATTAAAGAAAAGAAAAAGAGACTTTTTTTAACTCCAGACTGATTAGTCTGATTTCAGCTGTGTAAGGCTTTGGAATAAAAGCACAATAAAATTTACTAGGTAGCTGACATTTAGGCCAAGAAAGTGCAGCTTATCTCATCTATTACAGCACAACCGCTTACATAGGAAATCATTAGTTCCAATGGAAAATGGTGGTAAGTACAAGAACTGGAAGATTTAGAACTTAAAGCTTTAATTAATACCTTAATACACACAAGCAAAAAAAGTACCCATTTTTTAAGCAAGTTGGGCACATCATGAATAGAACTAAAGTGCTACATGGAAAGAAAGAGATGAATCTGAGAACTACTGCACAGAAACATCATCAAATCTAACAATAGAAACCACAAGTTTCACAAACTTGAAACTGAAGAGAGTTTCTACTAGAACATAAGGTCTCATGGTTTGGAAACATGATATTAGTCAATCTCAGGCTGAAGTTCCACGCACATTTCTTAGACAACAATTCTGGCATAAAAACCTTCCTCTTCCCAACCCTCCCTGTCAAAACATGTTGTCAAGCATCCATCACTGTCTCTATTTTCCTGCTATGTTGTTTTTTTTAAAAAAAAAAAATCCAAGCCAACAATTCTCCAATCTAAAAGAGCACATAGCTACACAAGCAACTGGGTCACCAGAAGAGAAGAAGAGATATCACAAGAGGAGATGGAAGAGAGGGTGCGTTTACCTGGCTCAAGAAACCCTGCTACTGTTACCAATCTGCAGACTCAGAAGAACAGCTGTTATAAGCAACTATTTTGATGCAGCTATAAAATCAATAAACACAATCCTATAATGCATTACACAAAATATTTCCAGCAAATATAAAGAATAGGGAGACAGCAGTTACAAATACGAAGTTCCTACATTCCCAATGAATACAACTAGCCTTCTCAAAATTCAGCAAAGAGTTGAACTTCCCAGAACACCAGCTACAGGTCATACCCAGCTCTCCCACACCTCAGACTCACCTTCACTGTTGACCAATGGCTACTTGGTTATTAAAATAGTCTTATTTGAGCCTATTAATAGTCAGGATTCACAGCCTGATGGTGCAATGCAGTTATGCCATTTCTCACCCCCAAAATATGAACTTAAACAGCATTAAAAACTTAAGTAGCATTGATTTTAAATGGATTAGGTACTTGCTGCATTAACTTAAGCAAGTAGATAAGACTCCAAGAGGCAGCAGTTGGTGACAATATGGGAAACTAGAAAAAGATCATATAAAAACTGGCAGCAAACACTGAAACGACAACTGTCATAACTGAAAAAGCAGCACGTAAAACTTTAGTAAGAACATTTTATGTGGCAATGTAATAGAATTAACAGGATATAGATAATATATATTACAGGTTAATAAAGACCATGTTTATTACAAGCTGAAATAACATCAAACACGCTATCTTCTGCAGATTTACAACCTTTCATACAAACAGCACAATATTCTTGGCCAGAAGATATATCTTCATTTGGTGGAGCTCTCTTTATTTGTTCGTTACACATACTGATTATTTCTTTACTTCCCTACAACAAACAGAGTTTTGGATGGCTAAATGAAGATGTTGAAAGGTACCTTTTTACGGGTCGGGAGAAAAGCCCTGAAAGGCCAAGATTTAAAAGTGATGGAGGGACAGCCACCGGCCCTCTGAGAGGGACTCGCAAACGGCCCCCGGTGCCACCCCAGGCACCCTGCAGGGAGGGGACAGCAGGACACGGCCCTCTACCACACCCCAGCAGCCACAAGCCGCCCCCGCCCTGCCTTGTTCCCAGGCGAGCGGGCGGCCACGGGTCAGACCGCACTCCCTCAACCCAGAGGAGGGGCCGGGGCCGGCCTGGCGCCGGGTGCCGGCCCCGCCGGGGGCTCCTTCCCTCAGCGGCGCCGGTGGGCCCCGGCGGGAACGGGGCGGAGGGGCCCGCTCCTTCTCTCGCTCGCTCGCCCCCAGCCCCGCTGCTGAGGGGCACCGTCGCAGCCGCCGAGCTTCTCCCCCGGGGCGGGCGCTGACCTGAAGTTGGACCAAGCGAAATTCAGCGCCGTCTGGAAGCGGCCGCCGCCCAGCTCCTCCTCGGGCAGGCCGGTCACGCTGCGCACCAGGGCGCGGACGGCCCGCTCCTGCTCCTGCTCGAACCGGCTGCGGTGGCCGGGCGAGGCCAGCGGCGCCGCCATGGCCGCGGCGGCGGCCGATGAAGAGAAAGGAGCGGAAGGCGGGACCCCTCCGGGAGGCGCCACAGAGCCTCCTCTCGCCGCCGCACCTCTCGCGAGACTTCTCCGTAACCTCTCGCGAGAGCCAGACTCCCGCCAGGGCGTCGGGGGTGTGCGCGTGCGCATGTGCGAGGCGGGAGGGGCGGTCGCCTGACGGTGCGGTGGTGGTTGGAGCTGTGAGGGGGTGGGCAGTCCTGAGGGGGAGCAATGGCTGTTCAGCCGCACCTCTGCAGCGTCTTCCTGTCACGGAAATGTTGGTTGTCTTCGGAAACAACCCCATAAAGGCATGATCACCCGGGATGAGTGATTGGCTACCGGTAGCCATCCAGATAAGGGCCTGGGGCTGGTTCTGCCTTGCAGAGTTTGTGTCCGCAGACCAAGATATAATACCTGTCTTGATAGGAGGATCAGAAGCCGTTCGTTACAATTGCATTATTATTGACCATGAGGGAGCAATGTGCCCTTGTGGCCAAGAAGGCCGGTAATCTCCTGGGGTGGATTAAAAAGAGCGTGGACAGGAGGTCGAAGGAGGTTATCCTCCCCCTCTATCTGCCTTGGTGGGGCTGCATCTGGAGTATTGTGTCCAATTCTGGGCCCCCCAGTTCAAGGAGGACAGGGAACTACTGGAGAGAGTCCAGCAGAGGGCTACTGAGATGGTCAAGGGACTGGAGCACCTCTCTTATGAGGAAAGGCTGAGAGACCTGAGTCTGTTTAGCCTGGAGAAGAGAAGAGAGAGGGAACCTCATCAATGCTTATAAATATCTAAGGGGCGGGTGTCAAGAGGATGGGGCCAGACTCTTCTCAGTGGTGCCCAGTGACAGGACAAGGGACAACGGACACAAACTGGAACACAGGAAATTCCATCTCAACATGAAGAGGAACTTCTTTACTTTGAGGGTGACAGAGCACTGGAACAGGCTGCATAGAGGGGTTGTGGAGTCTCCTTCTCTGGAGATATTCAGAACTTGCCTGGATGTGTTCTTGTCAACCTGCTCTAGGTGAACCTGCTTTGACAGGGGGGTTGGACTAGATGATCTTTGAAGGTCCCTTCCAGCCCCTACAATTCTGTGATTTCACAGGCCTTTAGGTATCAGTGATGGTGAATATTTCTCATAGCACATTTCTGTACTCTGATCAATCCACGAGAGAACATCCAGTGTTGTAATCTTTCCCAGATAACAACTTCAGTCTTCCTGTAACATACCTTTGGATATTCAGTTTGAATGTAGCAATATGCAGGGCTCTACTGTCTCCACCAAGCGAACGGCTTCCAAATATGGCCCCTTTAATAGGTAAGACATTCTTCACAGTAAAAAGGATTAGCTTTTGGGTTGATTGCATATGCAAGAATATACCATTAAGTTTTTTACCAGTATTAGAATAACACAGAATTTTATCTCATCCTACCAGTTCAGTCAACTATTGGTACTTTATTCTTATTTCACTTTTATGTATTTCAAGTTTGTTTCAAATGTTATTTATTGTGAGCGGAACATGGCATCCCAATACCCATTAGTCAACCAAATCTAAATTATATCTGTGAGGAGAGAGGGACTGAGCATGCTCTGTTCTCCCACCAACCCTACAAAGTCATATACCGCCATCTCCTAACATGATGCACAGCTAACACTGAAGTCTCTCTTGGTCCTCAAAGTCTACCTATAAACCTATCCACAAGAAAAGGAAAATTCAAGCCAAGTTACAATGCTTCTGCCTGAACAAAGTACATTACATGCTAATTTTTTCAGTCTTCCCACAGTTAACCCAGACTGCTGCTTTTGGTTTGTTAGTAAGGGACATAGGTGATGTCCGTGTCTCCCCTTTCCCTTCTCCACCACTAAGAGAACAAACTCTGGGGATGCTGTTCCCTACTTGAGCTTCCCCACAAGTCAAACTTTAAAAAGCAACAGTAGAAATCACTGGCAACAGTAAGAGCCATCACCTTGTCAGCAGTGCTGCAGCTGCTTCTGTTTCCAAAGGAACCTAAAACAAATTCAGGAGCTCACGCAGAGGTTTTTCCAAGGGCTCTGCTACCCATGTCACACCAGCCACCCTGTGACTCTTTTCAGTCATACTGGTTTGGTAGCTATAATTTAAGAGCCTGCATTTCAGTGTCTTGCTGGGATCACCCTGCACCAACAGGTCCGGCTGCCACCCAGCTCTTCTGAGGGAGCTGGCTCTGTTCCTCCCTGACCAAACCTCTGCTTCCGCAGCTGGGCAAACCACCGTTAGTGGATATTTGGCACACAGGACACGAGTGTGCATGTCAGGAGTGGAAGAAGAAACCAGTTTTGCCCTAGCTCTGTGTCAAATGTTTGCCATTACAACACTGACCAGCTTAAAATGATTTTGTGCCTCCATATGTCTTTATAGGGCAGCAAGGACAACAGCCTGGCCATGAACTTCCTTCTAGAAAGAAACTAATCAAATCAGTGGGAAATGTTGTTATTGACCAATTCCTGTAACAGCCCCTGCTTTGCTGCAGTTATCATATCCTTCGTTGTTAGTCTTTGTCTTGCTTGATCTCGTCAATGAATATAGGACTGTAGTCCGCCTGGCCAAAATGTTATTATTCCTTTTCTCCATAAAACCATTTATATTGGCACAATGAAAGGCATAGCCAAAGGATTAGGAGGAGCGGTAGAAAGAAGGCCTCAGAAATGTCCTTTTAAACTTAAAATATATATAATGTACCAACCTAATGTGAAGACTTATGCAAAAATATAGTAGGTCATATAATTTAATAACAATAATAACATTGCCATTTTTATAAGTTATAGTGTGTTAAGAAACACTAGTATGTTTTTACCTCTGTAGGCTAAATCTTACCTTAGGGTTCAGATGCAGAACTGAAAGGAAATTATGGCCTTAGTGTACCTGTGGGCAGAATGAGCTCAGAGGTGCTCTGCTCCAGAGCCTTTCTTATAAAGCCTTAACTTACTAAACATTCAAAGGAAAAGTCTATAAAACTCTACTGGTGTTCCTACATCTTCTCTGACATTGTATGTGTTTCCTACTTAAGATTAGCAGCAGTCTTTTTACTCTGTAGTTGAGTTAGCCAAACAATGTTTTGAGCCATAATTTGTTTCCTAGATGTTAACTAAGGGTCCACACAGTCAGTAGACACTGCAGTGGTATGTACAGTAGTGATTAATAGTTGGAATACTGTGAATGGCATTTAAACAAAATTATTAGATATTAAGGTTTCAAGTGTTCTTTATACAATCTGACTGTCGTTACCACTTAACTCCTATATATTTAAGCATAGCTGTGCTATCTCTTCAGTCACTGTTCAGAGGGGAAGTTCCAGGCTTTGCAGCACAACAGGAGCATGCAGTGTTTCACCTGTGCCCTTCATGGCAGCCACCTGTTTCAGCACCCCACGAGAAAAAAAAAAGGCGGTATTTTTGCAACAAGAAGGATTCCAGATCTTAGCAGCTGCCTCATGACAAGCTGAGTACCATAAGACATGGGCTTTAATGACAGCGCTGTCTGAAAGGTTTCCTGCTTCCCGGCTGCCCCATACAAGTCCATTTCCCCTCACACCGCACCCTCAGATGTACTGTTTGTGGAGCAACACAGTGAACTGTATCAGGGAATTCATCCAGGTGAAAAATAGTCTTGTTTCTGTTTTTCCAGGAGTTTTAACCCAGGTCAGTTCACTGATCCATTCCCTTGGAGGCATCAAGAAGTGAGGGAAGAACCCCATACCCTGAAGTCCCCAGGCAATGACAGTACACCCTCCATGGCTGCTGAATCAGAAATCTGTGTCTGGTTTTCAAAACAGGATACAAGGGCTGGGACAAATGTATAACATCTGTGCTGCCTCAGTCATAAAGGCTTTAACGCTACAAATCTTTTTTTTTTTTTTCTTTCCCTCATCATAAGCCCCATTTCTGTTTTGCCAATTTACAGTAGCAAGGCTTGGTATTTGATTTCAGCTGGGGGAGGAAGCACTGGGCAGGGAGAAGGCATGAAGACCCTGTCTAAAAGTAGACATATTACTTTTTTTAAAATAAGATTTAATGCTAGGAAGCTTAATAGTTTTCTTTATATTCCTTGATTTCCATGTTGTAACCATCACTTCCCACCCAGCTGTCCTTCTGGGTCACACTGCTATGAATTAGATGTATTTCAACTAAGATCTCCCTTACTCAGAGGATTAGGTCATGTTTGGGAGGTGTGTCCCTCTCTATAATATCATATAAACACCTGTGTCCAGTCATATATTGGAGGAGGAGTTGCAATGCATTGCTGAACCGCGTGTCATTTAGAGAAACTTCTCTGAGCAGGCAATCTTTCCCCTGCTCCTCAACCCCAACTGAAGAGCCAATTTGTCAAGCAGGATTCGAAGGCAGGAGAAGGAACACATGAGTGGAATGCTGCAGTGGACCATTAGACAAGCCAGCTAGGTGAGGTTCACGCTTCATGCATGAGACTTGTCAGGTCTCCCATCACATTTATCAGTCACCTCTGTTACCAGCAGAGCATAGGATAAATTCCACAGGACTGATGGACAGTATATTTAAGATACTCTATTTAAAGAAGTGCTTAGGATTTAAAGTTTTTTTTCATTTTCAGTCTATCTATAGAAATAATTATTTAATAATTAGCTGGAGGGGGTTACAGAAAACCATTATTTATCATAAATATGCTGTGGCTGTACTTCCCTTTAACAGCAGCTTCAGGATGTGTGAGACCAATGTGAGTTCTGAGCTATCAGTAAAGAGTAAGACCTGCCTTTACCATCATGCAAAAATCAATCCAGGTGACTAAAATACTAGAGGAGGCTATAAGCTCATGATTTACACCAGAAGTTACATAAAAATACTTCAGAAAAGTGACAGGAAGATGATGTAGCTGCTCTTCATCCTTAACAGGAAGGAGTTCATCTGATAACTTTCTGCTATAGTAGTTTTTGAAGTGCACCGTATAACTTCTTACTCTTGATTCTTTATCTGGTGGAGTTTCACAACTGAATATAATGTAGGACAGATTTCAAAAACTGATGAAACTGACTTGAGGTCTGCAATTTGTAGCGGTTTGTGCTTCCTGTTAGTTGGATATATGTTTAAATAGACATTTCAGGGCCTTATTTAGGAGTATCATTAATTGCAGATCCAACAGATTTTTGTGCAAGACCAATAAAGATTTGATGTAGTCCTAAAGGAAAAAGAGGATTGAGGAGTATAGATAAAGAAATTGTAAGGGTACCAAGCTGACAAACTGAAAAGAAGACAGTAGGGCAGTAGGGGTAATTTGAGGAATTTGCTATTGTATTAAAGTTCTGCTTAAAAATCAGGATTTAATGTGCAGTTAAATTTCCTCTCAAGGCTGTTGTCTATTGAAACAGAATGTATACTGCCAGTCTTCTAATTACACCGTTATCATCAGCTTCAGCAAAGATCATTGTACAATTCTGATGCACCTAAAGCATTATTTTGACTACAGAGTAGAGTATTAGATAAAATTCGGACTATGTGTAATTTTTGATTACAGACTTTGGAGGACAGGGTGGGCCAGCAGTCATCCTTCAGGTATGCGTATTGCTGAAACCTTACAGACTTGTAAAGTTTTCTTTATAAATCAACAAAAAACCCTACAAACATATATGACATGATGGGTAAAGGAAAGAGATAGAAAGCAGATACTGGGCTTAATGGAGACCTTAAGGGACGCAGCCAGCATGCAGAGAAAAATGAAAACAAGAAGAGCTGGACAGGAGACTTCAAAAAAACCCTTTTTTTAAAAAAAAACAACAAATAACAAGCAAGAGATGTGTGATATTTATATAGCTTGGTACAGATTAAATAACATAGATAGAGGGTAACAGACTGTGAGGTTACGCTTAGGTTTATGTGATCCATCCCATCAGGAAAGTAGTGGTAGTGCTGTAATACCTTGTGCTGTTTGGTTTCATGGAAGACTCAGTCCCAGAACATAGAAATGATGTTGTATCCCAGGTCACTATCTGACTGTCAACAGCAAATTGTTAGAATATTGAGATATCTCTAGTGTTACTGAATAGGTACATTTCAACAGTCAGGTTGTAACTTAGTGAAACTGGATCCATGGAAAGCTGCTTTGCTGAAATAATGATGCTTTACTCTGAATTTTTACTTGGATATAATGAATTTTCCTTCAGTAATATAATTCCAAAAGGTCAGTGGGGTTGCACTGGGCCCCAGGTTTTCTTACCTGTTTGTGGATTAGGCTGAGGAACTGTTCTTTTAATCTTCTGTGGGAACTGCGCTTGACGTTCATGAATGCTAGCAAGTGTTTCAGTTTGTGGAGCCTGTTACAGCCATTTATATCCTAGTTTTGCTTTCTTCGCTCTTCCCACCCATTAAAGCCTTCAAACTTTCTTAGACAGTTTTACCATATGCTGTTTTTCTTTTTGCTAAAAAATGTAGATGCTTTCTTCTTTTATTGTGCCCTTTCCAACTAAAAATATTTTGCTCTTCTAGAACTGTCTTGATTTTTCTTTTCATTGTAAACGCACTGCCTTAAGGTTGCACCCAGGACAGATCCTTCTGGGAGTGTGTTGTTATTCTGTTCTATGTGCAAAAATGTTACAACTTGTGTAGTGGTATGGTTGCTTGGTTTTTGTCAGCTGCACTGATGTGCAATCACTTTATCTATAGAGAAACAAGAATGTGATAACAGCTTTCTTCCTTCGTGCAGAAAAAATACCTTATATCTGGGCTCTCGAGACCATCTCAATCTTTTCAGATTCAAATGCAGTTTTCTCTTGTTTACAAAGTGACCTGGCCATGTAAGCTTTCATTGTAAAACTCTTTAATCTATGAAATAGTGGAGCATCTAACTTTCAAAATCTCTTGATCAAAAGTTTCTTAAGGCATGTACTGGCCTGGTAGATGAGAGGAGAGCAGTGGATATCATCTACCGGGACTTCAGTAAGACTTTTGAGACTGTCTCCCGTAAGATCCCCATAGGAAAACTTTTGAAGTATGGGGTGGATGAGCAGACAGTGAGGTGGGTTAAAAACTGGCTGAATGGCTGGGACCAGAGGGTGGTGATCAGCTGCAGAAAGTCTAGTTGGAGGCCAGTAAGTAGTGGTGTACTGCAGGGATCAATACTGGGTCCAGTCCTCTTCAACATCTTCATTAATGATCTGGATGATAGGGAAGTATACCCTCAGCAGGTTTGCTGATGCCACAAAACAGAGAGTAGTGGCTGATATGCCAGAGGGTCATGCTGCCATCCAGAGGGACCTCAACAAGCTGGAGAAATGGGCTGACAGGAACCTCATGCAATTCAAAAAGTGTAGGGTCCTGCACCTAGTGGGGAACAACCCCAGGTACCAGTACATGCTGGAGGTAACCCTGCTGGAAAGCAGCTTTGCAGAAAAGAACCTGGGGGTCCTGATGGGCACCAAGTTGAACATGAGCCACCAATGTGCCCTTGCCATGAAGAAGATTAATGGGTATCCTGAATTAGGAGTGTTGCCAGCAGGTTGAGGGAGGTGATCATTCCCTTCTACTTAGCAATAGTGAGGCCACACCTGGAGTGCTGAGTCCAGTGCTGGACTCCCGGGTATGAGAGACATGGACCTACTGGAGGGAGCCCAATGAAGGGCCACAAAGATGATTAAGGGACTGGAACGTCTCTCCTATGACGAAAGACTGAGAGAGATGGGACTGTTTAGCCTGGAGAAGAGAATACTCAGGCGGATCTTATCACTGTGTGTAAGTACCTGATGGGAGGAGTAAAGAAGATGGAGATAGGTTCTGCTCAGTGATGCCTAGGACCAGAGGCAACAGGCACAAATGGAAACACAGGAGGTTCCCTCTGAATATCAGGAGACACTTTTTTACTGTGATGGTGACCGAGCACTGGCACAGGCTGCCCAGGGAGGTTGTGGAGTCTCCATCCTTGGAGATATTCAAAAGCCATTTAGACACGGTCCTCGGCAACCAGCTCTAGGTGGCCCTGCTTGCACAGGGGGTTTGGGCCAGATGGCCTCCAGAGGTGCTTTCTGACCTCAACCATCCTGTGATTCTGTACCTATTGTAATCTCTGTCCACCACTGGCCATGGACCTCTTCCTATCTTGGAGCACTATTCTGCGTTCACTAGGCTTTTTCCATATGACCACAAACTTTACTTTCACTGCTAGAACTGCAGCACAGTGTGCCAGGGCATGCATCATGGTAGAAAATGTCTAGTCATTCACCTGGGAAGAAAAGAACTCCAGAGAGATCCTCAACTACTGTAGATTGCATAGCTCTGTGATCCTAACCGTTCATGTTAGCTGACATGCTGACATCAAGTGTTTGACCGCTGTTTCTCACATGTGGTAAACCAACCAGTCAGAAGTGAAAAGCATCTGTTTGCTCTTGGACCTGTCTGCATTTAAGAAGAATCTAAAACAAGTGCAGACAAGTGATAAGAGGGCTCAGATTTGATATTGTGGTACTAGTGAGTGCTCCCTGTCCTATTTGAAACAAGTGAGTGAGATTGATCCTGGCACCCAAACATGCCTCAGTCACCTGGGCTCGATTCGGTACTGCCTTCTACCTCTTGCAGTCATCTGCAATTGTGCAATACTACCAGGCTCCCATCGACTTGAATGGCCCTCAGAAGTTTCCAAGGGGTGCTGTTTGGAAAACACCTCTTCATATCTCTCTGGAAAAGCCTATATCGTTTTCAGTTCTCTCCAGACATTATGCTTGGGTGAATCTGTTACTAGCTCCTGGATCAGCAAATATGGTGATCAGCAAATATGAACTCCTTTCAGGTGCTTTGCTGGAATGAGCAATGCCTTATCTATTGGGCTGGAGAGGTTTCCCATTCCGAGCTGTGACAACATTAGTGTTGCTAAGGTCATTTCATTTTATTCAGCTGAGTAATGGAACCACAGCTGTGGCTGCAGTGGTGGTGGGGGAGATTGAATCTGATGTCCAGGCATAGAAGAGAAGACACATTGTAAGGGTGAAGTTTAAGAATAAATGAAGAACAAGAAATTATTTTGGGCTTGTCCTTGAGCTAAAAATTTCTAATGGACATATAGCAAAAGACATAATTGCTATATAATAGGCTGAATTATGGGGAAAAATGTTTATAAGATCACCAGTAGTTTAATATGATTACAAGATGGATTAAACCAAGTTGAAATAATCGGAAGTAACATTTATTCTTCAGTTGAGAGAGTTGCAAGAAATCTACAAGTTAATTTATCTGAGCTGGCAGCAGAGATTAAGACAGTCTTCTTACCCAAAACCTGTTAATATCCCTGCCTCAAAGAAAGAAAAATGACAGCTGCTCAGAAGTTTCTCAGGAACTACCATGGGCTTTCTAAGAACTGTTTTGATCCAGTGGCATCTGGAAGGATGAGAGATAGTCCAGATGGTGAAAGAGGTAAGCAGACTTCAGAGCAGTCTAAACAAACATAGCAGTATGATCCTGAGAAGAGGTATTTGTGTGGTGCTTGGTGAGAAGGAGCTGGGTGATGAAAACTGAATTTTTCTCATTCTCTGTATGTTCAAAAAAACAGAACTCTGTACATTCCTTTTAATACAGAGAACTGTGCTGGAGATGAGAATTCTTCATGACTTCTCATTTTAAAATCAAGTAATCATCTGCACCAAATCCCACCCTTCTATATCGCTCAAACCTTTTGCATTAGTGGGGATGAAATCTATGCCTGCATGCAATTTAGTCCCACAACTTGTGAAGGCAGCACATCACTATAGAAAAAGAAGCGTTTGCATTACATCGTGACTGCAGTTTTACAGACAAATTAGCATTTGCTTTATGCCTTACAATATAGCTGCCTTACACATTTTGCTGAGCTTAGAAAATATATCCCTTTGGAGATGCTCAGCAAGCATAAATTATATAAATTATGAAGGTTTTACTAGCCCTTTTATCCAGGTGATATGGGAACTAGGAATCTTCATCCAGCTGATCTATGACTGAGATACCACAAGTGTTTAAATTTGGAGAAGGGGGAGCAGGGAATGTTTACCAATTTACTTATATGATTTTCCATGAGAGTTATGGGACTAACCGGAGTTTACCCACCATGACCTCGCAGAACATGCCCAAAAAGACACAATCAAGGAGTGAGGATTTGGGGATGGATAGTAATGGTTTTTTATCAGGTCATTCCCAAGTGATAAACCGTAGGTAGCTCTGTTGTTAGGGAGGCCGTAATATTTTCATGCTCACCCAACACCTCTACACTCAGAGGATTTCCCATTGCATAAAACAAGTCTCGCTGCTGAAGCAAATGCTGGGAGCCAAGCTGGCCTCAGCAAGAGATCAGCTTAATCTGAAGAATGCGATGGCTTTTTGCCAAAACACAGAAGAAAGCCAGGTCCTGAAAAGTCCTGTAGGCCACATCAGTAATGCAAATTGAATTGAAGAATGTAAGATTAATGAGGGAAACTGGTAAAATGTCTGGTAAAATAGAGAGCTTTTAATATCCTTAAAATTGCTACTAGTAGGTGGCCCAGTTTGAGCAAATTATACATCAGAACTAAAATCGCCATTGTCCACTTCCAGACTTTCTGTGACAGAAATCTGGCAGCGCTGTCTCAGTGCTGTTGGAAGCAGAGCAAGCACTGACGCAGGGAGAACCCCTCCATGAAAGAACTACTAGAGTTTATTTCTAGTTCAGAATTAAATAGCAACCATACAGTATTGAAATCCTATTTTAAAGACAGAAAAGGTGGAAGTTCTTGTTATAACTTGCTATAGCATGTGTTCCTTGAGGTCTGTAGGGATGATATCTAGGTAGCAATTTTAATTCAAAGTAACAATGATGCTTTGTTTAAAATCTTGGGCATGTTTGGACTGGTTCTGAGTGTCGTCAAAATGGTGAATGATTAAGTAAAATTTTGCTGTGTGAATACACTGTTGGTTCACGGAGCTCTGCTTACAGATATATAAAATGCCATGAAAGTCTCCAGAGTGTGCTGCAAAAAGACATTTCTGGAAAATCTAACAACTATAGACAAATATACATGCCTTCTTGGCTGGGGAACATGGTCATGACATTAGCATGTGACTGGAAGCTCATTTAAATGGAGAGGGCCAATATACACCTCTCCAGTAGCCCACCAGTAAAAGACAGAAACACTCCATGTTTCAGCTATAACTGAGGAGCTGCTTCAGTTTCATAACAGGGGCTGCGAAAAGCAAAACATGCAAAAACATCAAACTACTTATAAAACAGGGAGAACAACAGCAATAGCAAAACAGCTTAACAGGAAGCAGCAGAAGAAAGAAGACCAAAGCTTCATGAATTCAAAATAGGTAAAGAGACAAGCAGTCCCCAAAGAATATCCTGAGCTCTGTATAGAGCAGCTGAGCAGGCCATCAGGAGTGGCTCGAAGGTATATAGTCTGCTTGCCACTTTCTACTGGTCTTACATAGAAGAGCGCTGCAGGTGCAGAGACATACAGGCTGGTTTCATGCACGTCTTACTGCCTTGGGTACCAGACAGTATGAATACAGCTACACTGCTTTTGGGATCAAAGTCCAGGGCAGCATAGATACTTTCTCATGACTCTGAGCCCTATCAGGTTCAAATAGATTTCTACAGCTATCTGATGCAGATATTTCTAGACCACACTCCAGCTGCAATAAGGACCACAGTGCTATAGGAAGCCGAGCAATACAACTCTGAAGTGCTTCTTCACAGAGCTGACACGCATGAGTCGATGATGCCCTTCCACTTAAGGGCTGTCTCCATATGGACTTAAGGTAGTGAGCTCTGCACAGCATCTTAGGTGCTGGTAGGACTTAGCAGCTTGGACGCAAGCCATACTCACAAAGCATGGCACCTGCCACTGACAACTTTTCCAGAATGGGAAGTGTGATGCACATCACCCTAACTGCAGTATTATTTCTGCACTGTTAGCCATGAAGAAGGTAAGTATAGCAAGTAGCTGGATTTCTTTGGATTACTTTAATTATTCTATTAAAAATATTAGTGCAAAAGAAATTTGTTCTTCAATAAAAGAATCTAAGTGTATTGCTATATGCATTCCAAAACTGACATTCCAAACCTGAATGTATAGAGAAGTATTACCGGAAGAATAAGAAGAAAGTAGTTTTACTTATCTGCATAGGCAATGAACAATGAATGTCTAAGCAACAAACAGCCTTCATAAATTGAGAACTTCCCAGAAATACATGCTTTCAGTGCAGACCTCATAATTTTTGGTGAGGGGACATGGAAAATCACTAGGCTGACTAATAAAAAAGACAGACTTATTGCAAAGTAAATGCTCCTAGGAAATCCTCAGAGAAAGATCTTCTTACAACATCAAGAATCCTAACTAGGACAAGCCCACATCAGCATCAAGCGCATCAAGACGATTGACAGACACATTTAGGACACCATCAACATGACTCCCATAACAAGTGATAATATGGGTGCCATCTGGAAATCACAGAAAGGGAGCTGGATGTGGATGAGCTTCTGTTGAAGTTGATCTCTATTTTTTCCTGCTATTTTTTGTGCAAGTTCCTGACTGTGATTATTTTTATATAATAAAAATTCTCTTGCTTGTACACAATCTTAGCATACTTATGGGTGGAGAAGTTCTAAGAGTTAAGGGCTTCAGGGCAGCAGATGTTCAGTTCTGCAAGGTTTTAGTGGAAGGATTTAAGCTGGCTGGCTTTGCCATCATTTGTCATGATGGATTCTAACAATTTTGAAACACTGTTTTCGCTGCCATGAACAGCAGAAAAGCTGTAGAAGGGTTGTGGGTTCCAGAGTATATTGCAGGTTGTTCTTATGATCAGGTATACATTACTAACTTGTACTTTTATAGGTCCACAAGCCATACAAATACTTAACTTGTCTCAAGACAAGTCATTCCTGCCATGCCTGGTTACATATGCATGAATTTCCTTCTGAGGCTGGAACACCTGTGTATTTTCATTGGACTTTGCTCGGCTTTATAACACTGGGACGAGACTCTAATCCTTTTAAGGAAGAGCACCTAACTTTATCACCTCCAAATTATTACAAGCCCCTTCAAATTTGTGATCTTTCTGTCAGCAATAATGGGATTCTGTAAGCTATAATCGGGGCAATCCCCAAGTTATCATAGTTACTCTTTGTTTAAAGCTTTATTTCTTTTTAGCACTGAAGCAGTCATAAAATAAGTAGCTGTTGAGGCCTGCAATATAGAAAATTTATATGCTTGGATTCTCATAATTCAGTTCTTAATTAACCTCTTTGTCAAAAAGGATGCGTTTGCACTATGTAAGTGCACTGTCTATTGATAAGTTGATACTAAGAGAGGGCAGGCCAGGTGGCCAGCCCGGAATCTCCAAAGTGCCTGGCAGATCACAGGCTAATGCCATCTGAGACGATGTTTCACAAACTGGGGAGTCATAAATTAATATCTTCTTTAAAACAGAAGTGTCATGACAGTGGGATGCAGGATGTCTCCAGAAGCGCATTTATATTCATCTGAATCGTCAGCGTGCCGAGAAATTTGTCAGAAGAGCTTTGCTGTAAACAGCAGGTTGTGGCAGGGGGGATAGTGCCTGGGCATACAGCTTGTCAAGGGAATCAGCTCCCGGCTCCAACCAGCCGCAGACGTGTCCCGGCAGCTCCTAGCTGAACAAAACATGGAGAGGACTTTGGGAATCGCTCCAAACACAGATATCCAATGAAGTTTGTGATTCCTCTGTTTCTTTTTTTGTTTGTGTTCTGAATCTACTTGTTAGTTTCTTAATTTATTTTACTTTTCATCTGGTCATCTGGCAAATGTCACCTCGTTTGGAAAACACTTACTTTTAGCATGAACTGGCAATAGCTCAGGTGGCCTGACTTCAAGGCAAAGCAACATAACAAACTTCCACTAAATTGTACCTATGGTATTAAGCCAAAAGTGCTTAAATTAGAGTCTATCCTGCTACCTTCTGGAAGAAAGCAGTGCAAGGAGAAGCTGTGAAAGAAGAGGAAGAGTTGCCTTCTAAGCAAGTCAAACTAGGAGAGAAGCCAGCCTAATACTGGCTAGATAAAACATGAAATGACAAAAAAAAATAAGAGAAGAGGTGGAAAGTGAAAAACTGTAATAAAGAATAAGAAAATCAGTCAGCAACGCCATGAGGTTGTTGACCAAGAAGCAGAGGGCAATAAGTTGTGGCAGCTCCCAAAAATCATGGAACTAAGATAAGGAAGCTCAACACTGAGAAAGGTGATCTGATATCTAATGGCAGATGTAACTTTTTTCAGGTTACTAGAAACTCAAAGACGTTTTTATGAAAAAAGGTCAACTTGGTCATCTTAGATTTTAACCAAATGCTCAAATTGTATCCTTGTGTCCAAAACACTGTGAAGTTAATACTATAATAACAGAAGAAAAATATAAAAAAGCAAGGAGAGGCTGAGGAGTACTTCACTTTACTAAAGGTGGGTCTCCAGAGTAAACCAGCAGTAGCCCAGTTCAGTACTGCACATGCTGAGATGTCTGTCTCATATCGCATCTGCTCTCCGTGTGGGCAGGACTCAGAGAGAGCCTGCCTTGGGGCAGGAAGAGGATCTTGCATCTTCCAGTCTAAGGGCATCAACCCAGTGGGACACTTATAGTCAAAAATACTGAAAACTTCCTCACATGCACAGGGAATATGCAGAAAGAATTTGGGAAAGAGATAGCAGATTGCTAGAGAAGGCTGCCAGAAAGCAATTACTCAGTTAAGTGCACAAGCTGTGCCTGGAATGGGGATATCGCTCAGTGTATTTAGCAAATTAAGTTCTTTCAAGGAAATACAAGTAGAAACAGATTGCTCTTATTTAAAGGGTGGTGAAAAAGGAAGAAGCACTGGACTTTGTTTTTCATCAGTCAGAAAAAAAGTGACTTACCTGTAAGAGGCAAGTGAATTTCTGAAGGTATGACTGAGTGTAAGTAGGAAAAGACATGCCTAAAGTGTGTTAGTATCCCATTTCCACTTTTGCCCACCAAAAGATTTCTTGGACTGAGCTGTATTTGTCCTGCTTGATCTGTATGGTCAATATGCAGAGGCCCTTTTGATTTAAGGACTCCTAGTAAGCAAACACTGGATGTAAAGATGCATGGGGAAAGTCTGCCTTCATCACTTAGTTGGAATTTCAATACACTTGTAACATATGAACTAATTCATACAGGATGATGCAGATTCGATGCAGTCCTCATGTGTGAAGTTTTCAAATTCAGCAGCAAGGAGGAAAGCCACAAAGAGTGTACAGAGCTGTGTCAGGAGACTTTAAAAGGCAAACACAAAGATGAGAGATGAGGCTAAATCTGCTGATTCGACATTCCCAGTAGAGACATCTGCTTTGGCACTGGTCTGTCTTTGTAGTCAATGGAGAGCAACAGATGTTTCTGGGAATGACTCATCCCATTTGAATACTGATATTTGGACTAGATTAAACAATCTGCACCTTGAATTTGGTACTTTCTCTCCATTGACTGTAAAGAGTTGGCAGGGTGATCAGCTCAGCTGTAAATGTTTCCAACATAGATGTATAAACTACACCAGAAGAAGTGGGCATTGGACCAGATGACTTCTAGAAGTCCCTTCCAGTCTCAACTATCTTGTGATTCTATGAAGCCCAGGCAAAGTGCTGACATGTAAAATTGGAGCAGTCAAAGGCAGCTGCCCCTCAAGGCATGTACCCAAACTAGCTGTAAATCCAGTCTTTTGGAGCATTTGGAATGATAACAGGACAGTCATGAGGGGTCAGTGATATTATCACTCCATTTACTCATCTGGGTAAAAAAAGGCAAGCTTTGACAAGATAGTACATACAGAAGCTCATTAAGACATTGTCAGGAAAGTAAATGAAAAGTTACTGAAAGGTCGTTCCAATTACAGACAACCTTAATTTTATTAAGATATTGATCTGTGCCATCGGTCATCATCAAGAACAGATAGATATGAAGCTGTGGCCCTTGGGAATTGAATAAACAACTTTTTACATAATGATAGTTAGCCACTTACTAAATAATCATTTTTTTATCCCTGTGTGACCAGACCAGCAGATGATGAACTGATGTCAGAGCTGCTGAGGAATATAAAGGGCCTTGGGCTGGCGGGAATAAATGTGCAGCTGCCATAGGAAAAGGGAAAGATGGAGGCCTGCAACCAAAATAGCATGTTTCTGAGGAGACCGTAATGGCCAAAGAAGTAACTAACTTGGAAAAGGTCACCTTATTTGCCTGAAAGTCTCATTCTGCCACTAATTTCTGGAAATAGATCAAGTCAGAAGAGTAAGTGTAATCATCTCCAAGCTGTTTATGAGTCAGAGATTAAAGTGGGCTGATAGGGTGTGAAGAAGTACGGAGGTGTGAGGAAAAGAAAGCACTCCTCTGTGACTGCTGTCAGATCCAGTATCTAACTGCCCATAGGTTGATTGCATTAGCAGAGGGAATGCAATACCCTTTGTAATCATCATAGGATTCGTTTTTCAGTATTCTTTAGGTTTGTGTTTTAATGCAGTTAGCTAGGCCCTCCAGGAGCACCTTGACCTATGATGGCCATAAGTCCCAACCCAAAAAACCTCTTAAAACGTCCTCCATAATTTTCATGAACTTGGGAAAAGAAAAGAAAAATAATCATAAATAACCTTTCTCATGTGTCCAAAACTCTGCTAAGTACTAGCAAGTAACTTGGACAGAGGGACATCCATGGCAGCTGTCTTGGACTAACAGCTGCCCTTTGCCTTTTCAGCATGCTCAGCCCTGAGAATTTCATCGGTAAACCCAAGGAAAGTATTTAGGAGCACAGTGACAATGAATAAAGAATTTGTTCCCCGAATTGTCCCATCCCACCAAAACCACCCACCATACTCAAGAGCTATAGCCCTGTCTGGGCTGCGAGGTGAGGTATGCATTCATCTCTACAACACAGCTTTCCCTCTGGTGGTTAGCATTCCTTTCCAATTCATATCCCAAAAATGTACCTTTGCTATGCAAATAAATTTTGTTAACCAAGTCAGGAATGCGGCTAAGAGGAAATTGAGGAGAGAAAGAGAAGAAGGAAAAACAAAATGTCAAAATTCTTGGTGACTATTGAAAGTACTCTTGTCTGGCTCCAAAACAGGTAGAAAGACGGATGCATTAGGTTGGCATTGGCAATTTTATATTCAACATCTTTATTGCTTTCCTGATATATTCAGTTCATGAGGGATCTGATTCTCTGTTTGCTATTCAGTTTTAAATCAGGTAATCACGGAAGGTAATACCCATATCCTTCACCGTGCTAAATGAAGCAAGCCAACTTATGTGGCAAGGGAGTAGATGATCTAACAGACTTATTTACTTGAATATTTTAGGTTAGTCCTGTTTAATTTCTTAGTTCCTCACAAAAGTATTTCTTCACGTTCTTAGTCAAAAGAAAGGTTCATGACAGCCAATAATCACTGCCTTGAAGGAGCACGCAGGCTTTGCTGCTGGTCAGCACTTCCACGTCCCATGTGTGAGGTGAGCTAAGGAACATCAGGACATATCACAGCATGACCAATGGGAACCAGGAATAAGTCTCAGAAACATGTGCTCCTGTGCACAGCATCAACAAGGATGTGGTGCAGACAATGATGACTTTAAAATAACCTGTCCCATATCTTGAAATGCCTCCAGAATATCTGACCCTACCCTGAACAAGCACAGCATCTCCAGGCCTGGCCAGTGAATCTTTTGGTGTTTGGCGCACTCAACTCTCAAATCACACACACACACAAATATCCAAGAAAGGCTTTGCTTGTGAAAGCATTGCAGGAGGAGCTCACAGCCTTCCAGAAACTATGAAAGCAAATTTTTTGAAGTTAACAGAAGCCTCTTTTCATCATGCTTTAATAGTCTCCATTATTTAGCTACTTGTCCATCTTGTCCTGAAGCATATTTCCATCTTTGGTCATTTCTCTCCCTCTGGGATTTGCTGTGATGCTGTCAGCAATTACATGCACTACGGGTGCCAAACCACTTATTCTCGGCATCCCAGTCCTTTTCATCTTCTGCAATTGGGGCCTGTCCTCTTCTCCCCAAGAATTGCTGCGGATTCTCCCTTGGGCCGGCAGGGCCACTGGCTTCCATCTTCTCAGGTAAGCTCAGATTTACCACTCCATTCCCTCAGCTCAAATCATGGCTCCTTCTTTGAATTTTTTATTCTCTGCTTTCTGTGCTGGCTGAAGTTGCTTTAGGCTACTGACCCCCATCACTTATTTTTTAAACAAAAAAAAAAAAAAGGATGCTAAGCACCTTAAATGGAGCACCCCTAAATTCTGCAAAGGTTAGCCCTCATGACTGTTGTAAATGCAGCTGCCTGGAAAGGCCAGTCCTGTGACCTATTTTAAACACACAATCACTGATTCATGGCAGAAATCTCATTATGGACATTCATTTTTTTTGAAGAACTGCTGAGCAGCGGATAACAGCCTATCTTCAAATTAAATCCAGTTCAATAAATAGCGCAAAATTAAATCATTCAATGTCTGGTCTGCCTTGAGCTATACTTAAGCCCTGTGCATGATTAACAGATTAGAATGTGAAAAAAAAGCAGCTTAATCTGTCTGCTGCAGAGATACTTTTATTCCCCTGTGCTGCAGATTGTTTTATCTCTAGGTACTACACCAGTCAAGCTCTGCCTGTGGGTCTCAGCAGATGGTGTGGCTAGAGGAGCACTGAATTTCCAATTTATCCTGGAACCTGGATATTTATGTTGTGTCCTTTTAATGATAATACTGTTTCAGTTCTTGCAAAGAGCAAGAATTCGTCCTTATATTTGTCCTTATTATATTTATTACAGTAGTATTCCCAGTCAAGATCAACACAGACAAACGCATGCTGAGAGGCTCAGACATGGGAAATGACTGGTCCCGGGCCATGCAGTAATGCAATATAAAAGAAAAAGCAATGGCATCCAGATAGCCTGAATCCTACTCTAATGCCTTATCTGTAACTCAGTCTGCTATGTGGCCGTCACTTATCCTTTGAATTAGCATTTTATATTAGGACATTTAAATCCTAAATGCTTCTCACGATGAACTTCAATTAATTAACAAAACTGGCTTTCACAATCTTTAATTTTCTTAAATGGAGCCTGGTTTTATTTTTTTTATAAGGCTGCATAGCTGTATGACTACACCACTGCACTTAAAATAAAAGTAACTGTAGTAGGTTAATGTAAGACTCAATCCAGCAAAATATAAACCAAGTGTTTCCAGTGCAGCAGCAGCATGTTTCACTTTGAGCAGAAACAGAGAGGTGAGAGTGCTCAGCATTTTGCAGGATGAAGCCATTATATACTTGCAATATTACATACACTGTATATAGTGCTGGTGACAAAGAGTATCAGGCACACGTTGAGACCACGCTCAGCTGCCTAGAATATCACTGCACAGTCTTTGGCACCTAAATAACCAGAACATCACTAGCAACATTTGCATTTCATATCTGCAACTCACATAAATATAGGGGCATATCAGAATACAAATGAGACACACTGGCATATTCATATATTTTGAAACATGCAAAAAAATCCCCCTGCTGTGCCAGCTGATATTCTGCTCTCTGCTCTGATACCCCCCCTCATTTATGCCATCGGGCGTTTTCTGCCAAAGTGCCTGAACACATTAGAGACCTGCCAGCACAGGGGATTTTTCAAATTGAGCAGTGGGATTTTAATTTAGTAATTCTTTCAAATGACCAACGTAACACCCTCAAACCCCTGTGTGGGCTTAGGAGCTACGCAGCTGAGTCAGACTATTGCCTCAGGTACGGAATCCCAATGACAACCAGCCTGTGCCTGCTGTGAAAGCAGCATGGGCTAATGAGCGGGGCGATGGTACATCATCTGCAGCTGCTAAGGCACAGGCTTATGAGCAGTGCAGAGCAGAGCAAGCCTAGGAATAGGTTTATGTGTCAAATGGTTTCCTTTTGGTAAGCCTTCATGCTATTTTTCTCTCTCGAGATTTCAGAAATGAGTCAAGTGATCCCTGACCCACTTTTAAACAGGAAAGTTACCCCACCTTCCACATTATCAAGAGCAAGGATTGTCATCTGGTTTTAGGTAATACTAAGGAAAAGCAGTCGTTCTTAGTTGTATTTTTCCAATGAATTGATGTTTGAGCTGGCTTTGTTGTGTTAGAGGTTTTTTTTCTAACAGTAATTTCTGTAGTGACTTCTACTAAAACAGCGGCAACATGTTTTTAAGACCATTCAGTGTGATAAGGCTGGGTTGAGAATTTAGAAATCCGTTTTTATGTGTCATACTATTTTTCTGGACAAAGACATCAGAAAAACAGAGTCTGTAATGTGGAGAACGGTGAGTACTTTTTCAGTTGCTTGCTTAAAAATAACTGCATTTTTAGTGACCTACTTCAAATTCAAGTGGCCATGAGTCTCATACCTGATTGATCTCTAAATCTTGGGGTGTGTAAAATTCCTAAAAAAAAAGAACTGAGTCTGAGGTGCTGGATATTTGAGGAAAGATTGACTTTCCAGACTCTCCAAAACAGATAGTGACAGGAAAAGAAAACATCCCAACATCAACAGCTAAACCTCCCAGGTGCTCTCCAGTTCCCCTCAAACCAGCCAGAAGCACTGTGACAGAAAACAGCGCTTTGTTCAAAGTCAGGCTGGATGGGGCTTTAAGCAACCAGATCTAGTTGAAGATGTCCCTGCTTATTGCGGGGAGTTGGACTAGATGATCTTTAAAGGTCCCTTCCAACCCAAACTATTCTATGGTTCTCTGAAAACTTTATTTTATCTGATGAGCTCCTCGCCTGCAGTGCCAGACTCTGCCTTTCCAGAGCCCCAGGGCTGGGGAGCCCCCAGCTTTTCCCCACCTTGTATTTTCACTTTATTATTATTATTGACAAAGGGACATCCATCCCTATGTCTGTCCTTTTTCTTTTTTTTTCTTTTTTTTTAATGTTGTGACAAGGGAAGTGACAGCTGTGCGCATACCATATGTAAGAGGCACTTGTCTATGCACAGTCCAGCCAACATTAGCAGCCAAAGAGACACAGCCAAAGAGGCTAAAGGTAAGGCCATGAAGTCTCAGCATCTTCTAGACGTGTCAAATTTGCTGTGAATATGCAGATCAGCTGGGCTCCAGCAATCAGTCTGCATATGTCCAGCAAGTGTTAGTCCAACTCAGCAATTAAGTTTGTCCAGGATGCCTGGACAGGCAACGGCGTGGGCCACCAGAAGTTCAAAGAGTGCAGAAGCTCAGAGTACATCAGCAGTACTGACATACTGCTCCAGCCAGAGCTGCAGGGAGGTCCCAAACTGCATAGATCGATTTTTAGAGTTGAAGACTGAAGGTTTGGGCAGAAAAAAATCCCAAATATGTCAGTAAAGCCAATGACAGGAGCGGGTAGGTGAGAAAATTTTCCCCAGATTTAACATGATCGTAAACATTTTCATAGAGTCTCTGAACTATTCTACGCACCTAAAATAACCTAGAGGTTTGAGACTGTTGTGTGCTCTTGTTTAATTAAGGGTTGTTAAGAGTCCTACTGAATCCGTGTTGCTAATGTTTGTATTATAAAGTCTCTGTGGCAGTAATGTGAGAATACAGGAATAATTCTGTCATTGTAACAAAAACTAAAGGGAGCGCTGTAACTGGTTGTGAGTTTGTGATTCAAAAAGGCGTAGCTGTGCTTTTCTGTTCATCTACATTTTATATTTATCCAGTAAAATACTCCAGTCCTAGTTAAACTTCTTGATCAAACTCATTTTTTAGAGTTTAAATAAGGGAAGGTAATCTTGGTATTAACAGAATGATTTTGATATTGAATTTACTGTACTGAGCATAGCATAGTAAAAAAAAAATTTTAAAAATCAAGACCTGACTTTAATTTCATTTATGCTTTAATTGGTTTTATTGCAACTTAATATTATGTAGTGTAGCTTTATTAAGAAATAAATTTTCTTAATTTAATTTTATTGTATTTCAACCTCTAAAAAGTTTTCTACAGCAGAAATACATAATAAATCACATTTCTGTCAACAGGTAACACTGGTAACATGAGTCCACCACTCTACCAAACTGAAACTATAGCTGTTTCATGCTGATAAGCTTATGATTCTTGCAGCCGCATCCAGAGTCGCCTTCCAAGGATGTTGCTTCTGGACTGATGCAAGCAGAAAGGGATAATGTGAAGAGCAGACAGAGTTAATACAGGCAGGAGAACTGCAAGGTATAGACAGGAAACACCCTTTCTGGTTTTGTTATAAGTAATTTGTTTTAGTCTGTTCTAAAAGCTATGTTATTCAAAGAGACTGAGAAAATTATTTTTTTTTATTCATAAACTGCAAAATTACGCATTTTAAAATGATAATCAAAAGACAGCAGTACAGTTTGGCAAATTAATTGGGATTGAAACATTAGCCATGTTCTGTTTCATTTGGTCTGGGTTTTTCCCAAACTGAAATAGATAAACCAGTTTTGAATTTTAAAATCCTTTCACACTTTTGATTTCCTGTAAATAGTGTTTAAGATGTTTTGGATTACAGTGGAAACCTGTGTATTTTTTCAGCTGAGAAGCTATCTACTTACCTACTGATTGCTGATGAGGGTACTGATGAATGGCGAATGTCCATCATTTGAAAACTTGAGATTTGTCACCATAATCTATTAAACATATCAAATAGTTTTCATTTTTTTGACTGTCTTCTCATTCAATGGCAGCAGAAATTGATACAGACAGCATTCAGCAAAGCCACACAGTTTGGTGTTGAGGCCAGTTTTACTTTCCTCATGAGTCAGTCGGAGGCATCGTAAATTAAATCAGGAAAGACGTTAAACGCTTTCTATTTGAGCGTTATTGGGCAGAAGGAACTGTGGTCGAGGCAGTAAAACTGCATCCTGCGACATGTAGGGCTGGAACTTGCATCACAGGGAGCTCTTACTTGGGCCACATAGGGAAGGAAAACAGGTCTCCTAACACAAACACAGATAATTTTAATTACTTTAATTGTTTTTACAGGAGCCTTTTAAAGAGAAACTAATTTTTTTTAGGACTCCCACAGGATAAAGATAAATTAACCAAGTAAATAGATACAGGGCATCTAGATCCCAGTCAAAACACTTACACAAACTGATCTATTTGGCTTCCTTGCAAAATAACTGTCAGGCTTCCCCTGAGGAAGAGGGATGGCACTGAGCAATCCCTCAGCAATCCCTAGGCATCATCTGAACCCTTGAAGTCAGTAAAGCCAAGCTACTGTGAAAAGAGGTGATTTAGATTTCCCTGCAAAACCTTTTTGTTAGTACCATTAAGGTGTGGTACATCAAAGCCCAATGTACTCTTGGATGGAGAGAGTTCATGCTGTAAATTAGAAAAAAAAAAAGGAATAATATAAGAAAAGCAACAAACAAAATGGATCAAGGATGAGGGAACTGACATTAAAGAGTTTCCCAAAGTACTGGGCACAGCTGGGTTGACAGGCTGAGAGAGTTGGGGTTGTTCAGCCTGGAGAAGAGAAGCTCCAGGGAGACCTTATAGCGGCCTTCCAGTACCTGAAGGGGGCCTATAAGAAAGCTGGGGAGGGGCTGTTTGCAAGGGCATGTAGTGATAGGATGAGGGCAATGGTTTTAAACTAGAGCAGGGTAGGTTTAGATTAGACATAAGGATGAAGTTCTTTACAATGAGGGTGGTGAAACACTGGAACAGGTTGCCCAGAGAGGTGGTGGAGCCCCCATCCCTGGAGACATTCAAGGCCAGGCTTGATGAGGCTCTGAGCAACCCGATCTAGTTGAAGATGTCCCTGCTTACTACAGGGGGGTTGGACTAGATGACCTCTAAAGGTCCCTTCCAACCCAACACATTCTATGATTCTGTATCCTTGATGACTCTCAGTAAGTCAGGACATCAGGGCCCAGGACAGCTGGAAGAGGGCTGTGTATTCTGACCTGGGCTGTGTATTCAGGAGGTGTCCCTCAGGAGATGACTCAAGCCAGAGCCTCAAAGGAGGTCCTCAGTGTTCAGCAGGTGAGAGTCTGCTACAGCTGAGTTACTCAAAAGGCAAGGTGATACTGCTAAGAAACGCCTTTATTTCAAGTCACACTGTAGACTGAGCTTGGATGAAAATCATTTGGAAGTCCTTTCACCAAGACTGAGTAGATAAACCCCAAAATAGCTGAAAGTAAAGGCGCCATTTAGCTACCTGGTTCTGCTTCGTTCGGAAGCAGGCATGGCTCTTTATGGCGGAGAAGTTACCTGAATCAGTCGTAATTATGAAGAAGACACCCCACTCCCTTTGCAAAACAGCTGTGCATGCATCAAGGAGACTCAGAGAAGATATACCCTTGCCATGTTTGTGTTATGCATACTCTGGGGACCTGAGAGTGTGGACTAAGCCTTATAAGGCAATAACCCACTAGTATGTTTCCATTCTTCTAGCAATTATTAGTGAGTACAGGTGGGAGAGCCCGGTCCTTACAGCAGCGAGTCAGCTCAGATGTAGGTGGGTGTCCAGCATATTCCTTAAAGTGACTCTTGTCAGAAATGAAAGGCAAGAGTGCAAAAAATTGTGAATTACCAAGTGTCGGGCCCCTGAGGGCACACACAGCACCACTGTCCCTGCCCAGAGCACCTCAGGGTCCCCAGACCCTGCCCACAGACCAGGACCCCATTTCAGCCCAGCTCAGGGCCATCGGTCAGGAAAGGTCTAGATCAAAGTTACCTTGATTGAGGTAACTTACCTTCATCAGAACTCTGATGGAGGCAGCTGTTGCAACACTTTCAAATACTTAAAATATTAGAAAATTTAGTAGAATTTTCTGCCTGTTTTACCAGTAGTCTTGCAGTGTTTTCAGGCAGTGCTTCCCAACGGCACGTTGAAGGGGAAATCACAAAAAAAATCCCCGAACAGTAAAACCACAAAGTATGGCAATTTGTCAAAACAAGATGTAAAATAGGGGCTTCCTTCCCTTTCACCCCAGTATCAAAACAAATGTGAAGAGCTCTCTGTAGCCCCTGCCTGGGCAGCCCTTTCAGCCTCAGGTGGGTCAATGCTCATCTCTGAAGGATGCGTGACCGGACTGTCCAGCAAGAGGATAAACAAAAAAGCCCGTAGGTAAGAGGAAAGAAGACAGTGAAGGAAGGACAAAAGAAAAACCAACAAACAAAAAAAATACAGCAAAGACTGTATTGGGAGGCTACAATAAAGTTTCCCTTAAGCAGAGCAGAGGTATAGGAGTTCAAATACATACTGATGAACTTCACGGCTGGAGAGCTGGAGCAGCCTGATTTGACCCATTCAATCCTACCACCAGCAATGCCTACATGCTCTTCTCCATACAACCAAGTCCAGCAGCTGATAAACGATCCGGGAAGCCTGCCTGGACAGAGGATAATTCCAGGAGATGCCAGAGATCAGGTTTTCCCAGAACATTTCTATAGTCAGCCCAAAAGCAACAGGCAGAATAAGCAGGAATTTCTTCTGGGAGGAGAACGTGAGGAGCATTGCAGAAACTGTGCTGAGATCAGCTTGAAGCTTTCAGGCTGCATTTAAATACTTTCTGTTTGAGCTGCATGGTTCAAATTAATTTGCACAGCAGCTCTGCAATTGCATGTAACTTTTTGTTGTTGTTGTTGTTCAGCTAAGAACATCAGTTATCTCTCATTTGTAAATCAGCCGGTATATCCTATACTGACCTTTTACCTTGTGGTTTTCTTCTGTTCACCCACTTGTTTAATGAGCTGAGTTTGTGCGTTTTCTCTTCATTTTTCTAATAGTTATTGTAAGAGTGAAGCTACTGTGAGAGCAGAAGAGTGGATGATTTCTGTGCTAAAGCTTTAGTAAATTTTATGAGATAATTTTCACAGTCATATAAAACCTAAAATTGCATTAAACTATCTATATAGCTAAAGCAGCAAAGAGCCTGACAATTAACATTTGCATACCAAAGACTGTCCAGAGTAAATTTAAGCAGCCCTCCCCTTCAGAGAAAACTTGTGCAAGCATTTTGTCCTTTTTTTCTGCCAGGGCACTGTTTCCTAATGCATCCTTTACTTCTCGGTCCCAACAGTGAGACGTGCAGGTAGCAGATGCTTGTCCTGGAACTGCAAGACAGCAGTTCCTCGTTCCTGTCCTCATTCTGCAGCTTTGAGAAGCAAATCTCTCTTACCTCTGACAACCACAAACTTCATAGAGTGAGTAAAATATCCATGATAGTTGATGTGCATGTCAATGCAGTTGTCTCTCTAACGGGGATTTCCAGACATGCATGAGTCTGCACACATGTGGGCATGTGTGGGGGCCCTCCCAGGAAATTTTCTATTGTCCTCACAGACAAATAACACAGTTTATTGCTTCCAGTTTTTAGTATAATAAACTACATGTAGTCAAATTTTAAACCTTACCCATGAAGTTTTCCCCTTAAAATTATTGATATCTAGCAGCTTATGATCATCTTAGTTGGGCTCAGCTTTGGCTGGACGTGCCTGTACTCACAAAGACCTCTGTTTAGGAGCCACAAGTTGAAATGGTGGCACTGGGACCTCAGGCAGGGTTATCCTGCAGAGCCTGAGGAAGTGTGGTTAGCCAGCGCGCAAGTTCTTTGTTGATAAAGGTTACAGTCAAACCAAAATGGTTTTCATCTCTTGTTTTAAGCATATGGATGCATCACTAAAATAAATGGTGTGTTGCAGCTGCATAGTTATTCCATGATCCCTCTGGCCAGGTTTTGTAAAGCTTATAATGAAGGCCCAAAGCAAGAGACTGCCAGCAATTTTTAAATCTGTTGCACTCAGACAGCTGTAAAAAAAAAGAAATTATGGCCTGCTGACAACCATTCAAGTTGGGAAACTCCAATTAACAGCATAACAAACCCAGAGAGGACTTCCTCATTAATAACCAGTAACGACAGCCAGGGAGCTAAACCAGCTTCCAGAGGTTCCAGGAACCCAGGAGTTTCCCAGAATTGCTACCTTTTTGCCCGCTAACATTTTCCTCATAAAAGTTAGATCATCTGTCACAAGAACAAATTTCAAGTGAATTCTACATTCTAGCATTTGTCTTCCTCCCATACAGGCACAGTCATGTCTCCTGGACATATCTCCTGGAAATAATTTCTGATTGAAATTCTGAATTTACAAAATGATCTTCAGAAAACTCGATGGGACAAATTTATAAAGTAGGTGCAGTGATTGAGCCCTCACCATTTTCATTTGCACATGCCATTACGGATTTGTGCGTAAGACTGAAATGAATAAAAAGGCAAATTGATTCTCAGTCCAAAAATTATATTCTGTGCATGAAAGCATTGCCTCATGAAGGCACAGGAGAGCCGTAAATATTGTGTTACAATGGCTGTCAGAGGGGTTTTTTTGGGGAAAAAATAATCCCCGGTTAAAAATAGGTCTCAGATTTTCTACTTCATTTCTTTGCTTGACTGAACTGTAAGAGATTTAGTTCCCTAATTATACCGACACAATGGCTTAACTTGTTGAGTTGCGAAAGCTTGCTGTTAGTCTTAATCAGCATCTTTAATTCAGCAGTAGTGAGTGCGACAATGACATAAAACAGAAAAAGATTCACAGTTTCTGCCATTACAAATAATTATTTCCCACACATTTTAGTGTTGAGGCATTTCTTGTATTTGAAGCTGTGAGATCCCAAACAGATTACCATCGGAATAATTTTTCTTCGGCAACTACTGTAAATTGCCAGGCAGTGGGAGGCTCAAGGGAGGTGCTGGCTATTCATGTATCTTAAGCCCATTTCTGGGTTATGAGGTGACTGTCTCACTGCTGATGGGATAACAGAGCACACACTGCAGGGGAACAGCTTAAAGATTTCAAATTAGAGTCATCCTTGAGTTGGATTGCAGAATAGATGTTTTCTTCTTTCATTGTTACTGATTTATCTGAATTTCCACTGTTAGAAATAACAATAGATTTTCCCTTCTGAACTTCCTCTTGAGCCTCAACAAATTCATATACTTGCTTTGTTCCGCCTTCCACCTCCTGCTTTTTCTTGTTGTATTTCCTAACAGCGTTTTCTGTCACCCTCAATGAGGGCATTATCTTCTTTTCTTAGAGGAAGTTAGAGGCGCTCACAAGATCACTGATGACATAAAAGGGACGATGATTTAAATTTATAAAAAAAAAACTGCTTTCAATGTTATTTTTTTTGCCATTTGAATACCCAGTTATCATGTTCTTGGAAAAGCCATGCCTTGGAAAACCTGAGAAGCCAGCTAAGAGCACAGACAATCCCCACTCTGACACTTACAGTGTAGTATATTAGTAATAGGTTCATCTTTAAAGATTAGAAGTGGAAATGAAATGTATCTGCTTCTCTCGGCTGCAGAAGAGCTCCCATATCTGGGTACCCGTCAGACTGCTGCAGCTGGTTCAGCCATGCTGGACTGTGCTATCAAGCATACCTTAGCCCAAAAGCAGGATGCAGTGCTGTATTCGGCTTCATCTGAACACCCTGCCAGCGCATGCTCTGTGCCTGGCTCTTACATTGGGCAGCAGAGAGCAGCAGCACGCTTACCTTTTGGCTTTGCCAGTTCTCAGTTGTAACTGGAGAAATCTGGGAGAGAGGAGCGAGGAACATGCCTCCTCCCTTCCAACTCCACATGATCCCCAATCTCAACCACCAGCTCCCCTCAGTCCAGAGGGGCACTGAGGGGTTTCGTACCTTCCCGCTGCCCCCGCTCTTTTGCAGAGAGTGACCGGGTGGTATGATTTGCATGGCGACTACTTGCTTATATTAACTAACACCTGAAGCTGTACACCTGCCTTCTCTATATCAGCCCACAGAGAAGCAGACGTGCCAGTTTAGCTAGCAGAAGGAGTACACTGACCAAGACAGTCATGAACACCACAGTTTTCCTGCCCTATTTCCTCGTATTTCTTGCAGGTACTGAAGAGCGACCTCAGAGCTATATGCAGAGAGCAGAATTACCACCTTCTGCACATGGCTTTGCATCTGAAGTCCCTTCCACTTTCTCCATAGCCTCTAAATTTCCACTGAGTGTCTCAAAACTTCTGTGGTATTTTTGACCTTTTGCAGGCCCTCAATCTCTGTTCTGCTTCGGGGGAACTCCACTGCAAAAAATCCCTTCTGTGCCGGCCACCTCGCCTGGACCAGCTTCTCCATCCTGCTGTTCTCAACATATCCCTTCTGAAATGTGAGCTACTAAGAGTGGTAGCACGTGTGAAACACATGCTATTGCACATATTGAAACATCTGATGACAAAGTAACTTCAAAAATAAAAATATTGTCCTAGTTTGTTGGCTTCTTGAAGCTTTTTAAGCTCTATTAACCACGGACTTCCTTTTGGCTGAAGCCTGTGAGTGACAGTATGTGCAAGCAGAGCACTCATTAACAGCCAGGATGTTTCAGGGCGGTGCTCCCTGTGCAAAGCATATTTAATTTTATCAGCTAATCAAGCTATTTTTAATCACAAAGCGCTCTTTGAAAATGACAAGAGCATGCAAGAGCCAAAAGATGGCCAGATATAGAGGCAACTATTTCTATTTTGAAACCTCTGCTGAGAAGATAAAAATGATGCTGAGGCTGAAATGTGGTGTTCCAGCATTTGCTGTCTCTCTTGTCAGTAGAAGCACTGTGGGAGACGGAAGAGCAAAAATGAAGTTAGAGAGATAATACACAGGAAGCCAATGTTATGTTAGATTAAAAACAGCCAGTGCTTTCAGTGACAAGCTTGGAAACTAGAAAGGAAATACTGCTCAAGTACTCAACTATGCAGAACACTTTATGCCTTTTTTTTTCTGCTTTATAAAATAACATAAAGCACAGAATTATCACCAAGAAACGGCAGGAGCTGGATGCCAAATGGGCAGACTGCTTTGCAGATCAATGAAGAAGAACCTGGCTGCCTCTCTCAGGTACTGAACGGTCCTGCTCTTGGAAGATGCAGATCATCATCTGTATTTGTAAATGGTGTATATGTAAATGGTGTCTTTACGGTTCATAGAAAAAGCCTAGGAAAATCATCCCCCTTATCTGTGCTGAAGAGAGAACAAATTAATACAGAACTGAAAAGCGAGAAAAGCAAAAGACAATCTCTTCGGACCAGCAATCTGCTCCCCAACGCTGAAATTGGGTACTTTTCGTGACCCCTCAGGAAGTCTGGAGCTCCACAATTTCAAGCCTACCCCAGGCACCCACCTGCTGGGTGGTAGAATGAATACCGGCTTTGCTGGAATCTCGCCATGCCAAAAAAGCCCCAACCCAAAACAATCGGAATAAACACTTACAGGCTAATCCTCTTTCAGCAGAGGAACTGATGCAGAGGTGCAGAACAAAACATTTACTGTGCTTCTTTTTTGGTTTGATAATCTTTTAAGAACGGCCTGTGATTTTGTCTTAATAGATGTAACCTGTGGTAAAGTGATTTTCATCTTTCACTTTTTCCACAATGGTTGCCACAGAAGTTTGTAGCTCCATTGTCTGAAAAAAAATTAGTGTAGCACATAAGTACTTTTATTTCTATGATTTCTCATTTGTCTGGCAGGCCATCTTACTCTGTGAGGTGTCTCATTCCTTTCAACACAGTAGCTAGGCAGGTTTCAGACCTTGGTTTTAGTTTTTAGACAAGTATGTATCATAAAAACCAATACAAAATTAGTTTAAGGTAACACGTATTGTGCTGTGGCTCCTTTGACAGTGATGGGGCTGATGCTACAGCCAACTCAGTATTTGTCTTACCAAAGGGAAACCCCAGCAGCTCAGAGTTATCCATTCTGATCTGCACTTCTCAGGATCCCATCTTGGTAAATCCTCCCAAGATGCCATAGAGTCATAGACTATCTCAAGTTGGAAGGGACCCATAAGGATCATCGAGTCCAACTCCCTGCTCCTCACAGGAGTACCTAAAACTAAACCATATGACTAAGAGTGTCATTCAGATGCTCCCTGAACTCTGAGATGCTTCATGCTGTGACCACTTACCTGGGCAGCCTGTTCCAGTGACCGACCAGCCTCCCAGTAAAGAACCTCTTCCTAATGTCCAATCTGAACTTACCCTGATGCAGCTTAAATAGGACATTTCCTTGTGTCCTATCACTGCTCAACTACACTGGAGATACCTCTTCAAAGTACTAAATGTGCATGTTCTTTGAATAGGTGAGGGGTTTTTGGCAAGTGTGTTTTTATTCTGTAGTCCTCCTTTACTTGCTTAAGGGTCTGGATGAAATCCTGGTCTCTACAGAGCCAGAGCTGAAACTCAGGCTGGTGTATCTTCCTGTTTAAAAAGCCCAAAGCCATGATGAATATGTATGTTAGCGCAGAATTTCCTTTCCGATGCCATCATTTCTGCATTCTTCTGCTCAGGAGCCTACAAGTCTTGTTTGGCACCATCTCCTCACTCAACACACCATAAACTGCAGGAAGCCCAGTCTTTAACACTTACTTAACAGAGGTCAAGTAAAGTGTTAGCAGGCAGACTGCTGGCTCGCCACCTGGACAGAAGAGAAGCATGCTTTTTCTCTCGCACTGCTTTGTGCTTCTCATGTGTTGCCCGATAAACGTGAAATGAGGTTATTGTTTAATACCTATACATTCAGATAGAAAAATGTGCAGCAATTGCAGACTCTGTACCTATATATTTGTACTATAGAAGGAACATTTTTAGAACCTATGTAACTGGTGGGTCATTTCTGTGCCCCGTTGTATGTGATATTGTTGACTAAGATTGTGTTGTGTGCCTTACTACAAGTGAACACGTACCACATAGACTATTCTGTGAGTCAAAACGTCACATGCAGAGGGTGAGAATTGTGTTATCCTCGCTGAATCTCACTCTGCATGCTGTACTTAAATATTAGTAGTGTTTTACAGAGGGTGGCATCCATTGCCTGTAGGTTAGGACAGTCAGCAGGACAGGGACATTGCTTTCCTGCCAGGTGGGTGCCTTAATCAGGAACACGGGATCATGGTCCATTGCTTTCTGCGAGCATCTTCCAAGGTCTGTACTGTTCACTGTACATGTGAATTTAAAAACCTGAAGTCAACCTCTTGTTGATTCTCCATCCCACAAGAGATTTATTTAAGCTAATCTTAGATGTCCAAAAAAACTAGAAGTCTAAGTGAGAGCTGGTAAAATTATGACCCCAATAAAGAGATTGGTTATTAGAAGGCTATCAGACATCCAAAACAGGCTGGACGTCCCTCTGTGGGTGCCCATTTCTTCCCACCGACTGCACAGGGTGACCAGCTCAGACAGACACGAAACTTTTAGAGGCATAAAGTGGAGCGATGAGTCATGAAGGAGATGTCCGTATCCCATCAGCAGCAGGCACACAAAGACAAAAGCGTGGCTGTGAAACCCCGCAGCTCTCTACAGCGCCGAACTGCAGCATTTCTGAAACCCGCTGCAGATTTGAAGAGCTGTCATCCATCCTAAAAATACATTTGCACCTCTTTTGGCTACCGTAGCGGGGTCTTTCTCTGGAGACCCGGTAGACAACAGGACCAAACGCTCCTCCTCGGGGTCAGCCTCAGCTGCTGGGTCCCTGTCCTGGCCGACAACGTACCTCCTTTGCGGTGCGCCCTTTCCCGGGCGGGGGTGACTCCCGAGGTGCCGAGCCCGCCCCTCCCGCCCTGTCCGGGGGAGGGAAGGCGGGAGGAAGGGAGAGAGGCCGGGCGAGGGGCGGCCCGGCTCCCCGCACAGCGGCGGCACCGGCAGAACCCCGCGTCCCGCCGGCGGCGGCTCCTCAGGCGGCGGCGGGGGCAGGTGCGGGAGCTTCCGCGTCGCGCTGCGAGGAGGAGGAGGAGAAGGAGGAGGCGGCGGCGAAGGCGGGCGGGCAGCCCCGAGCCTGTCCGGCGTGCCCGTGGGCGTGCTCCCCGGCGGGGAGGGCCACCGGCAGCCCACACCCCCCGCCGCCGCCGCTAACTTTGCCTCGCTGCCAAGAGCCGCTCTCCGGCAGGCAGAGGGTCGGCGGAACGCCGGAGCTGCTCCCCCCCGCCATGAAGGGCCGCCGGCGGTGGCGGTGGCGGGGGGAGCACCGGCGCTTCGCCGCGGTGCTGGTGCTGTACACGCTGCTGCTGCTGCTGCTGGTGCCCTACGCCCTGGACTACGGGGCCCGGCGGGGGCGGGGGGCCGAGGGGCCGCTGCTGCGGCGCGGCC
>VWZL01005979.1:7007-94059 GCA_013396915.1 Stercorarius parasiticus | reverse complement strand
CGCCGCGCCCCGGCCTGGCTCCGCCGCCGCTACACCCAGCTGCGCTACGAGGACCTGGTGCGGGAGGCCCGCGCCCAGCTGCGCCGCCTGCTCCGCTTCGCCGGGCTGCCGGTGCCGCCCGCCCTGGAGGCCTTCGTCCTCAACATGACCCGCGGCGCCGCCTACTCCTCCGACCGGCCCTTCCTCATCTCCCCCCGCGACGCGCGGGAGGCCATCCACGCCTGGCGGGAGCGCCTGAGCCGGCAGCAGGTGCGGCAGGTGGAGGCCGCCTGCGGCGAGGCCATGAGCCTCCTGGCCTACCCCCTCAGCGGCGGCGACGCCCGGTAGCGCCCCCGCCCCGCGGACGGCGGGGAGAGACCGCCGCGGGGTGGGGGCCGGGACCAGCGGAGGGGGCGCGGGGCCGGGCGGGGAGTGTGCCTCGGACGGGCCCGAGGGCGGGCTGATGGTAGGGCCCGGTTCCGTCATGGTGGCCTGTCTGTCATGGCGGCCTGTCATGGCTGGAGGATTAGCAAAGCCGAGCGCGGGGGTTCGCAGCTGGCATGATGGCTGCCGGGCACTGGCCTCAGGGTACAAGCAGCCCTGGCAGAAGCAAAGCCGCCTCACCTCAGGTATGGGCAGAACGGGCAGGGTCCAGTCCCCCCGGCTTCCCGCCATCAGTCTCAGTGGGGTTGTGTTCCCTCTGGGGACCACGGCCACACCACCCCAGGGTGGGTGGAGAGGGCGTTTTATTGAAGAGGAAGGTTTGGTAAGAGGTGTCCTCTGGGGACTGCGTCAACCTCGCAGCCCTTTCAACAAGAAACCATGACCACGTGCAAAACACTGGGTGTTCTTAAAAAAAAAAAACTGCATCGAAACTTAAAAATCCCCCAAATGAAGACTCTCGGCAAGGAACCAAAGGGCTTGAAGGGTGTTGCTGTGAAAGCATCGTCTGTCCCGAGTGCCGAAGGATCCTGGGCTCTGTTGTGTCGCTACCGAAAGGCCAACAAGGGGCCTCTGTGAAGTTGGCTGCCGAGGTCAGCGCAGGCCTGGAGGGGATGGAGGGTGCCGCCACCGGGAGGGCTCGGCTGTCCTGCTGCCAGCTGGGTGGCCCTGGGGGGCTGGTGATGCTCTGGGGAGGGGGGCACCGGCCAAGGGAAGGGGAACCGTGTCCAACTCCCTCCATCGCTCGGAGCAGCGGGGGTAAGCATTCGCCTGCTTACGTGTTACAAAGATGTTTGTGGCAGAAATCTTTGCTTTTTCTGAAGAAAGCTGTAATTCTTTTTAAAGTATGATTTTTTTTTTTGTAATATATTGATATAGTCAGGTGGTGATGCGGATGTGAGGTGCAGGTGACTAACATGTTTCTTGGGGACATGCGTAGAAGCGACTGTAACTGGAAGGCGAACACTCGGTATTTCCATTCTGTTTCCTCAGCCAGATGAGAGAATCACTTTTCTTCCCTGGCTTCCGGGCTGACACATTGTGCCGTGCACAGGGTCCTCCTGGTCACATCCCTTCCGAACAATAACATCCTCTCAGCTGGCAACTCCTGGACAAAAGCAAATGTTTCCTGATGAGGCTAAGACAAATTAATGGCGAAGTTCCCAAATAAAAGCTTGTATTTAAAAAAAAAAAAAAAAAAAAAAGAAAAACGTAAGTTTCATTTTGGATTTTAAAATTACATTTTCCTGTAGACATCCTGCCACTTGTATGAGAAGGGTGTGCATGTGTGTGTGCGTGTGCGTACTTTTTTTCGTTTATTTCTTAATTTGGGGATAGCAGGTTCCATTGCATTTTAGGGACGCAGTATTGTAAGTTCTTAGAGACTGCTTTTGAGTCCATTACAGTCAGGCTGCATTTAAATGGCCCCACGAGAGTATACAGGGATATAGGGATGTTTACCTGCAGTCCTCGAATACAAACCGAGAACATGAACTTCAAATTGAGGATAATCCAGGATCAGGAAGAAAGCTATGTTTATATAAATTGCTGGAAATAACAGAACGTCTTTGAACTGCCTTTATCTTGGGGGAAACATTTGAATTGCATTGTAGGTTTTCATGCTCTGAATATCGTGCTGTGAAACATGTCAGTGAGTTAGGATGAACCTTAATTTATTTTAGCTCTTTTTCTTCCTTGATCCTCCCACCTGGGAGTACACTGGCACAAGAAGTAGGTTTGTTTCATTATCTGACAGGAAAATGCAGTCATAAAAATGTTTTTGAGTAAATCTATCCGTTTCACAGTAGCGTGCTTCATACAATTCTGCATCCTTTGGTTTCTGCTTGAACTAAAAATTACAGGGGCTCCGTTTGTGCTGGAACAACCTGTCGTATTATCTAAGGGATGTTTCTGTATTCTCTCACAGGCACCATAAGAGCAAAATTTGTCTCTGGGTGTTCTAGTGGTATTTAATAATGTTATTTGTATAGATGGACAACACCTGTACTAAGCCTTGATAACCTGTGTTGAGTAACCTAATTTGGAAAGCTTTTGTGGGAATACACCCAGCCTGGCTTGTACCGGCTTGTGCAGGTTTGGGAAGAAAATAAGATTTTCTTGCATGCCAAAAGGTGATACGGTACTTATTTTCTTATGTTGGATGGGAGATTAAAATCCGGTATATCTTGTTGGTTTGTTTTTATCAGGTTGCAGTCACAGATGTTTACGCTCCAGTTGTTACGCATTTGCTTCACTTCGACAGGGAATCTCATCTTGCTGTTTCAGGTGGTAAATGTCTTTCATAAGAAGTTTTTAGAAATCCACGCTTAGTTTCTCTTACACCAGTTCATCACGATGAAGAAAGAAGTGTTGCCATCTAGCTTAACTTGATGCTTATAGCTGGGAAGAAATCCACCGATTGAAAATTATTTAGTGTTTTCTGAAGCAGTTTCCGTGTTTGACATCGATGCATTTTCTGTATCAAGACTTAGTTCTGTCAATGGAAGTTGTCCACTAACACAATTGCTCTTTATTAGTGATGAATTCAATGTTTTTCTCATCATAAGCTGTTCTTTTGTAGGTTTTTTTGCATACTGTGAAAAGGGCTCTGTTTGGCAAAGTGTACAAAATACAGTGAGTGCGATTCCTGGTTTGCGTTCAGGTTGCCTGAGCTCATTAGAAGACTCTAAAACAACCTGCAGGGAATATCCAAAACTGGAAAAGGAGTAAGTTGCCCAGAGTCGGGATCTTTGAGCAGGGCGTGCAAGAGCATCTAAGACTGGATGACAGTTGCTTAATGACGATGTTGCGACGTGTGTGCTTCAGTCACTAGAAGGCTTTCTAAAATTCCCCCACCTGAGGAGGAGAGCTAAGGCTCACCAACAAATGCATCCCATTTTTCTCTTCAAGGTGTTTTGACAGTGTCGGAAAGCATTGTTCCGGATGCTTGCAGCATATCCTTGTTGGCCTTGTTAGGAAAAAAAAAAAAAAAAAAAGTACTGTCGAATGTCAGTGCTGGTACTTACCTGAAAAGACAGGAACGGGTCTGATTAGGACAACCAGCGTGGAGGGAGTTTCACTGGCAGAGGTCTTTGGAAGTAAGTAGAACCAGCTGAAAGCAGGACACCCATGGTTAAACCGCATTTTGAGAGCAGCTGGGCATTTACGGCTCGGTCGCCAGCTTTTTTACTGTTACAGGGCTCAACTGAGATTTTTGAACTGAACTCCCAGTTCTACTGAACGATGTGGAAAACCGAACCGTAACTGCATCTTTTAGAGCAGAGGATGGCATGATAAGCAAGGGAACAATAAACACTTTTTATAGCCGGGCTGAAATTGGCAGGCTTAGAATCGGAGAGCAGGGCTGAACCACAGAGTTCTAGTAGTTCGGACAGAGATTTGGGAAAAATACCTGCTTGTGCTACATTCCATATAACGAATTAACAACTTTAATATATTAAAAAGTCTTAGTGGGGAAACTGGAACACAACTGACAAAGTGCTCACAAGACTTATTTCTGTCATCTGTTTTTACTTAACTTTTGGTCATGTGTTTGCCTTAAGGGAGGTAGAAACTTGAGCACTATAATTGTATATAAAAGGCTGTGATCTTTCCACGCCGGAATTGTTACTTGCTCTCTTCCAACATTCTATCTGTATTTAAATTGTTGCTTTTGGTGAGACAATTGTAGCGACATACTTGTGAGAAGTGTTTAAAGTCCGGGGTCAAGAAATACTTAGCCCCTGCATTACTTGTGCTCCCTACGACGTTACTGATGGAGTCCTTGCAGATACCCATGGTATGTACTCGCATACTTCGGATGCAATGTAAATAGTTGAGTAGCTCTCCCAGTTGCAGTATCATCCAAAACATGCTAAACGGTCAAGAAGTTACTTATTTAACAGCTTCAGTATTGCACCAGTCATTTTAGTTCCCCCTTACCCCACCCCATCAGTCCATGCATCAAAAACAGTTCTGAGTTTCTACCTTAAGTAGAATATCACCTCAATATCACCGTTTACAGTAAACCTGACAACAAAAAAACAGTGCAGGATTTCTGGGGTCATGATGGTCATGCCATTAAACAACATTTCAGTGAAGAACTGAGCTCCTGAAAGACTGTGATTGCCAACAAACCTGACAGCACCTCCTGTTCCTTTCTTGAACACGAAGAGTTGCTGCTAAGACTCTCTGTTGGTTATCTGGAGCACAGGGACGGTAGGAACACTGCATGTCACTTCTCAGAATCCCACCATCCATGCAGCGCTGGGACTACCTTAGGTGTTATTTGGCCATTCCTGTTTACCTTGACGTGACACCTACCACCGTGGAGAAGGATATGGGAAAAAGACGATTGTCAAAGCAAACAGAAGTTTTAAATGCCCTGCTGGCTGTGCGTGTGTGAGGGAGGGGCTGGGGCCTGGATTGTCCTTCTCTTGACTGCGATTTGATGTTAAATCCAAACTCATTAGGTGGTGGTTTTCAGCGGCTGAGAGGCCTGTTGCTTGTTGCCTGGCAGTGTCAGTACTGGGCAAACGGCTGGAAGGTGATTAACATTTTAGTACTTAGAGTCTGTCTGGGTATTGAGTCCCAGGAAACTCTTGCTTCCAGCACGGAGGCGTTAAGCTCTGCTGCCGATCCACAGCACCTGCAGTGCCATTTCTTCATGCTGGTAAGTGGGAATCGGGTCTTCCTCCTTCCTTCCAAATTTGTCACCCTGTTTCCAATCGCCCAACTTTGCCAAACTTCAGCTGTATGTAGGCTGAAATTTTTCACCTTGAGCCTGAAGTTAAAAGTCTCTTTGGGGAACTTCAGTCAACACAGTGCATGTTCTTTTGAACCCAGGGTTGGGATGTGGCAATCTTTAGCCTATGTTCAAATACTCTCAAAGATGTTTCTTTGAAATCATTAGTCACTTCAGTGCTTTGGGGCAGGGACTCCAATTCGGGTAGGGGAAATGATCTCTGTGTAGAGGACACCCCGCATGTTTTGGTTTTACCTCTGCCTTCTATTCTGATTTGGCCAAATATATTGATGTTTGTAAAAAATTGGATAGCATGTGCTCAGTAAAAGTGGTTTTTGGTATGCGTGTGTATCTCTATTTTATACCGAGTAAAATCTGCATTGGTTTTATCTCCAGTGAGCATGCCCAAACCTCTTTCTTTCCCATAGAAAAGCTCGGTGTGGTACAAGGCATGCAGCAGTGGGAATCAAAGCCACATAACTATGGCCGGGGCTGCAGCGCTGGGGCTGAGCAGGGAGGAGTCTGCCATTCCTGCGCTCCCACTGACACCTTCTCCTCTAAGCCCCTCTTTCCCTCTTACTGGTAGTCCCAAGGAAGAGTCCCTAATCCAGCATTCAGCCTTACAGTGCTTAATAATGGAAAGGACTATAGGTGAGAGGGGGAAGACATTGATGAGGGATGGGGTAAACTCGAGGGGCAGGGGAAAGGAATTGCCTTTGAGTTGTAGAGAGCGGGATTTGTTGGGCAAAGGGCTCGGGTGTGAGAGGAATGAGGGACTGGGATTTGGTGAGGAGGGGCAGCTGGAAGCTGGGACTGGTTTAATTGGAAAAGGCAGGTGGGAGCATGTGGGAGGGAGGGAAGGGACATGGAGACAGAAAGCTGGGAGAAGTAGGGACCACGAGCTGGGCTGCAGTGAGGCACTACAGATGGTTGCTCCAAGAGCATTGTTGGGAGGAGATGGAGAGGGAGAGCTCAGGAGGAGGGAGGGTAGGGTGAGGACAAATTCAAATTGTAGAGGGAAAACTGGTAGCTCTTCAAAGTCAGGTCTTCCTGCTTCTCTGTTCGAATGGCTGTGCAGACAACTGGCAGTGAACCAGCCCCTCCAGTGGAGTGCTGGTCCACAGGGCTACGGTGACTTGCCTTCCGCTATCCCTTCCTCAACCCTTACATTTCTCCTGCAAACCAAGACTCCTCTCGTCCCCTCTGCATAAGGAATTTATTTACTGCCCCACCACTCTTCCAGCAGCATCGGGGTGAGAGGCATGGGGAGAAGTGCTGCTCTCCTGCAAAACTGAAGCTGTGAAGCTTAAGCTTGTAAAAATAGAGTCTGCCCCTGTCTCTCGTTCCTAACAATCTCGGCTTGTGCGGGCAAGGGATGGAGGATGTGAGAGCTGTCCCATCCAGCTGCCTTTGCCTGAGGGGTATTTGGGAGCGCCTTTGCGGTCCTTCCTGCAGTGGGCATTACCACCAGCCGCCAGCCCAGAGGGCTCTGGAGGAGGTCCTTGTCTGTGTCCTTGGTTCAAGTGACAGGTGTTTGCACGCTGGATTGAAAAGCCCCAGTTCTAGCAGTGACTCACGTGTGTATCACTAACACCTATTGTTTTCACTATGAGCTTTTTAAAAAATGCCAGGAAACCTCTTGTATGTGTACAGTGTTACAGAGACGCTCAATGCCTGTGCTGCAAAGTCAAGCACTGGAGGAAATCTGCTGCCTCCCCTTTCATGCTTCCTTGACGGTCATCTATCACAGTTGGTTGCTTTTTCTCCTCTACAGCACTTGGTCAATGCACAGTGTTAGACCCGTTGAGGGCAGGAATGGACCATGCAACGTGTCTGGTACTGTGAACGCTGCCTAGTCTGTGTCAGAAGTTAGAAAGCGCGCAGGAATCCAGTAGGAGACTGAAACAGGAGAAAGGATGGGGGCAGTGTCTCATGGTTGAGGTATTCAAAAGCTCTCAGAGGAACTGGACTCAGTCCCTGGCGCCAGACTATCTGTGAGATGTTAGACAAATAAGTTAACTTTTCTGAAGAGGCCAAGTCCGTATCAGGCTGCCAGCAGCTGAGTGACACTTTTGGTATGCTGGAGTTGGCTGTGCAGGAGTGCTGTAGCAGCAGTCAGCATGCGGGTGTGCTTGGTCGGGGAACACGAGTGGCTCACAGGGTGACTCCAACCCCCTGAGCGAGCTAGTTGTGAAGAGGGCAAAGTTATGGTGGTATTAACATGTACTTTCTCCTAGTCACCCAAGTCCCGAGGGGACGAATTCACATTTTTAATAGATACGGAGAAAGGTCAAGTGAAATAAAGCCCTCTGTCTTGGAGAAGACCAAGCTGTGTGGTTTTATTTAGCCTCAAAGCCAAGGTTGAAAGAGGACAGTGTGCACAGCAACGTGAGCAGCATTGTGGGAGAGAGGTAATCAAGCTATGGACAATACTGGCATAAGAACAGATTTTTGTACATGAGCAATGAATCACTTCAGCCTGGAAGTTGGAAGAAGGTTGGTGGTTTGGTTTTTTTTAATCCATGAGAACAGCGTGGCAGGAAGGGAGGGAAAAAAGACAACTCATTTTAAGACAGCGCCGTTAATTCAGAAATAGAAAGGAACTGATATGGTAGACAACCAGGTTGTGGCAAGGTATGAAGCTGTGTGGTCCAGGAGCCTTGTGATCTGTGGGAAGTTCTGTACAGAGTGCTGAAGTCTCCTAAAAAATCAGCTTTAATGTATGAAAAGACCCGAGCCCCAGTTTAAAGATGCTTTTGTTTGTGCTCTGTGAAAAGGAGGCAACGCTGACCTTCATGGAAACGTTGTAAAATAGTTTGTTCTGGAGTACTCTGCAATAGGTTAATGTCTCATAACATTTCCTAGGAGGAAATCTGGTAATTTATTTTCTTTGTCAGGATTTGAATAAAACATATTAGAGCTGTACAATAAATCAAGAAGAGAACAAATGCCATACCATTAACTTCATAGTTTTTGCCCTGTTTTTTTTTGAGAAGACGGGACGTGTTTGTGTAAGCAAAAACTGTGTGGTTGTTCGCTTGCAATGGGTAGAAATCCCAGCTGTGCAGGCACGCGAAGGGTGTGGGGCCGTACAGCCCGAGCACTACCCTAGCTGTGGATGAGCTGTCTTTAATGTTTTGCCATAGATCTGTGAAGCGATTATCACCTTGTTTATTTATGCACAGGCATGAAACAGTATCAGAGTTTCAGGTGTGCTCTGGATCGCATCTGAAGTGCAGCGAAGACGCAAGTGCGTTTGCTAAAATAACGAAAAAGGGCTGTAGGAGATCAGCCAGGAGTACAGCCGAGGCCCCTCTGATGGAAGTTTTGGAAATCTTTCCTCGGCTTTTCACAGCCACTTCAGCTGCTGCTTGAGAAGGGATGACTTGGGTGAATTGTCATGTTCCTCCCCCCCCTTTTTTTTTTCTAAAACCAGTTTAAGAACAATTAGTGATACCTAGCTTTATCTCAAATGGATTTAAAAGACGAGAGGATGGGGCATTTGTCACCTGCCCCAAGCTGTTCTTAAAATCATTAAGGATGGAGACTTGGTCCTCCAGTCGTCATTTACTCCGGTATGTCAGTATGTCCACTGTTAAAACGTGCTCTCTACCGTTTATTTCAATCATCGATTCAGTTCAAGTGTATTACTTCTCTCACTGGATGCAGAAAACAGCCTGCTGCCATTTCTCTGTGCTAACTTGGTTTTACCACAAGCAGGTAATTACAAGATTCTTTTTTTACGCAACACCACCGCCTCATAAAAACCCCCTCTGATCGCCTTTCAAGCTTATTAGTTTCCAATTCAGGTCTCAATTTTACAATTCTTGTTTTGATAAAGCACTTCATTCATCCTTCCATATTGAGCAACTTCCACACTCCACCTGACTCGAGCCCCAGAATTATTCCCAGTTCTGCCTTAATGCCACCAGATCAGATCACCTGATAAATATTTTAGTCATTTATATAACCTCAATTTCTTGCACGAAGAGGTGCTTTTGCGTGCCTGAAACTTGGCCTTGGCTGTTCATAAAGGGTTTTTTTTGTCTAAGATGTGGGAACAGATAGAGTGTAGGACCCAGCCTCGAGTTGCTGCTTTCTGATGGAGTGAGTGAGTGCGGGTTATACTCTGCAGCAAATGAGGAGTCACTTGAGCAAGAATTTCATTTTCCACCTTAAATTGTAAACCTTATCTTCCCATTGATTCTCAGTAAATTCTTAGTACTAAGTATTCGTGCGCGTTGGGTCTTCTAAGAAAGCTTACAACTAAAGCAGTTACATTCAGATTGGAGGTGACTAGCCAATATTTCTTAAACTTTGTTCCTTAATGGGAAAGGAGTTAAAATCTTGACAGGTGATATAGGTTACATGTAGCTGCCTTGATGCTTCTGCGCTGGAGAAGGGCCGTCCTGCTGCTTCTAGCTCTCCGCTGCAGGTTAATGTGTTGCTTGTAAACTGGTAGCGCTAACCTTGAAGTTAGTCGGCAGTTTTAAGACTGAATAAACTCGGCGTATTTCTAAACTGACTTTCAGGTTACTTGGAGCTGTCGAGTCGTGTCCGGTCATGCCCGTACCTACGGCTCCACAGATTCCTGCTGGGAGGAATTCCAGCTCCGAGACACTGAGCTCCCCCGGGCTGGCCCTGGAGCACTCCTCAGTGGGTGGGGGCAGAGAGTGAAACCCCTTTACTGGCTACAGAGCAGGTGGGTGATGCCCCATCCTCATGGCAAAAATCCCACCCTTCCGAAGAGTTAGGCTGGGCCTTTAATAAAGTTTATTTTCAAAATCATTACTATTGCACGGGAGAGGAAGGATAAAGGGGAGAGTAGTCTCCCGTGATCTGTTACAGAACAGCTAGAATAATTTTGAGGTAGCCATTTAATACAACTTTTTCATCTTCTAAGGATGCTTTGATGTGGGGAATACAGTATAGGGTCCTACAGAATAATTCCCCTGACTTATTTCTGAATGTCTGCAGGGCTTCATCACTGCTCTACCCAGGAAATCTTCATTCCAATATTGAGTGGTTTTAAACCAGTAAAGGTAAAATCTAAGGAAGGTAATAGTTACTCTTTAAACTAAATCAGCTGTAGTACTAGAAGCATCTAAGTGTCAGCAGTAATTTGAATACCTGTAATAGCATAAGTGCAATTAGTACAGAGCAAAGTTTGCATCCTTCGGACAGTCAGGTTTTGTAATAACTGCCAACAGGTAAAATTAGCTTCATCATTGTAATCGAGTGCTTTCACACACGCATAGTATTAACTGTCCAAATAAAGCGTGAACTTCTACAAGAAAAAAAATGCACATCCATTTTTGCAAATTTACTTGAATAAAGGCCCAGGATGGACGACCTTCCTTTTTAGAAGCTTTTTTTTTTCTTTTTTCTTACTGCTGCCTCTGCCCCACGCAGCTATGGCATCTTTGTTGAAGCATGCAGCTATTGATAGCTTTTAGTCCCCTGAGGGCAGTTTTGTTTCCATTTGACGGAAATTTTGATGGATTTTATTCCCTTCTCCTCCCTTTCTAAATACCGATCGCCAGGGTAAATCATGTTTTGTCCTGCTTATTTTCGCAGTGGGGTTTTACCAATGTGGGCGTTACTTGCGCCTGAGGAGACTTTCCCCCACGGTCCATTGGACAAAACTGCACCTGCACCCTGGGCTCCCCTCCCTTTCACCACCTTGACTGCTCAAAGCTGCCGCTTCTCTGGGGTTGAAACCCAAATTCCTCCTGTTGGCTGAGAAGCCCGACCCACAGGTCCATACAGTTGAAATCCCACTTTTTGGAGAACTCAGCTGCGTTGTGTTTCTCAAGGTCTGGGTAGTGAGGGACCCAGGATGGGAGCAGGCTGCTGGAGCTCCGTGGCCGCATCCATCCCCACAGCAGCCGGCGGCCAGTCCGGTGCCTGGGAGGATGCTGCCTCCGGCACAGCGGAGCACGCCAGGAAAGCTCTGCCTCTTGACAAGCCCAGCTCCTGTTTGACATTTTAAAACCCAGCGTCACCACACAAGACAAACTGCCGGGTCTGACAGGACAGAAGCAGTTTTCTGTAGGGGATGGTTCGCGTGCAGTGAGCGATGAGGTGTGACTGAGCATGGAGAAGAGCCCTTTCCTCTTTTTGGTATAAAGACTAAAAGCGCTGCCGGAAAGATGAGGTTGGAGTTTCTAAAGACAGACAGGCATGTTTGGTTGGTTTTGAAAATTTCACACCATAACCCAAGTTTCTGCCTACAGCCGGGGCATGTGTTTAATTACTCATCTTTTCTAGAACAAAGCGTGTTTTCAAGATAGCGGTATTCTTACCTCAGGTTATGCTTCCCTTTTTTCAGATTGTACATAATCATTTAGTATTTAAATACTATTTTTTGTCCCATAACAAGAGAGCAGACTTGGTTTTCTTTTAGATTTTTAATAGAGATGAATTTGATAATTTTTTTTCATTGATCAGATGGCTCAGAACATGTAGTGTATTTAGAAAAACTCACATTTTCCAACATTACACTACACAAAACTGAATGTAAGTCACTTTTTTTCTTCTTTAAAAAACCAGAAAATAAAGCAGTTCCTAACTTCAAAACCACACACGGCTTACATTCCTTCAAGTGCTTTGCAGAAATCACTTTGTCTTGGAGTGTGGATTAGTTTAGGAGGAATAATTTTTACTTTGTGAACCCACTCTTGATTAAGGAAAAGAGGAGGTAAATGGATTAACACAATCCAGTTGCTTTGAGATTCTTGAGCTCAGTCATATCATAGGTGTGTTAATCTTGGAACAGAAGCTATGTTAGATTGATAAACACTTAAGCATCCTTTATTGATTAGATTTAAGAATACACAGAATGTGTGCGTGCAGAACGTCTGTGGCTCTTCAAGTAGCGCTGTAGTTTAATTCCGATCACCATCTCCTGTCATTATTTCCCCTCCTCCCTTGTTTGATCCAGTTCAAATATCCAGCTGATGTTAGTGTACTGCAAATTTACTGACTACACTTAAAAAGCTTATTTTTAGAAGGAAGCTCCCACATATTTGAGGAAAACATTGCAAAAGCAAAAGAAGAACGGTTTCTTCGGATTGAACAAAAAAAAAAAAAAAGAAAAAAGTTGAAAACAAGTAGGCTTAAAAGCATCAATTCTTGGGCCTCCTGAAAAAAGGGGCTCTGTAGCTGTGGGCAGGAAACAGCTGTAATTTTCTTAGGTCTCAGTTTTCCAAGATAACACTTGGTAATGTTGAAGAAGTGTCCCTTTCTCATTACGTAACAGTTCCGAACTTCACAGCTTACCTGATTACAAGCTTTCACATCTTCCCACGGATGCTAAAACCTTATTACTGTAAAACCCGATATGCTTCTCACCCACAGACTGACTGCAGAGCTTCCCTTCTCGACCGCAGGCCAAGCTTCAGCCCAGGGGGCAGTTGCTGTCACCAAAAGCAGGCAGAGGTACAGAGGTACCCACGCTGCCTTGTCAGCAAGCACATGCTTTGCTTCTGCGGTACGATAACGAACGAGTAAAGTCACGCTCCCAAATGTAGAGCATCCCGTGCTCTTCAGCCAAACTTTCCACCTGGAAAGGATCAAGAACTACTTCTTCCTAAAACAACTTCTCTTTAAAACCTCATTGTTGACCAGAATGAACAACAAATACAGTCAAAACACTACAACTCTTTAATGATGGGAGACACTGCTTCCAGTTATTTGTAAGGAAGTGAGACAACAAGAATAGCGTAAGGTGGGTTTCACCTCCTTCAGATGGAACTGTAATATTTCATGCTCAGATTTGCTGACTCTGTGGATGATACTGCACTCAGAAAATCCAGAAATGCCTCACTGCACACAAAGTACAGCAAAACCCTCTGGTTGCGTCACTGGGAAGAGAAAGACCATCCCTGTTCAGAAAAGATCATGCGGTGAGCAGAAGCCTTGCCAGGGATTTCATAAGCTTTCTTCAGTGTTCTCATGGAAAAAGTGCAAGGTGTGAGGGGAAATACTTATCCTGAGGTGTGAGTTTTCATTAAGCTGTAAAAGAATCCCGATGCTGACTGGTCACTGCAGTAACAAACCCATCAATTTGTATGCAACTAGCGTGGTTTTGGTGTAAAATGCCCGATAAGATAATGCAAGATAAATAAGACTGTCCACTAGTGTCTTACACCGGAATTCCCATTCTGCGTAGGCTCCACCTCTCAAAGCCACTCGCGCGTCGCTGCTGTGGACAACGCTAATGAGCAGCTTCTGCACCGACCCCTCGGCTCCCCAGCCCGGGGTCTGTACCTGGTACAGCAGAGGGGTTAACAGAAGGCACCCGTTTCCAGCATTCATCTCTGATTGAAAAACTCAGACTAGCTCGCTCTGTGTGCGTGTGGATGAGAAGAAACCCAGCACCTCACAGCAGCGGTACGTGCCCCAGGCCACGTTGAGGGGAAGCAATGCGACAGAACACGTCCTTAGTCCTTCCCCAACTCCGGGGGAGTTGGTCGGGGAGTGCCTGAGGTAGAGGCCAGGTTTGGACTGTGCGGAACGGCTATCGGTGCAACTGGTCTGGCCAGAAAGGATGACTTTTGAACTTGTTGATATGCTTCTGAACAGCAAGTTTCACTATTTGCTTAGGGTAACAGCGTTGCCTCTGGTTTTGATTTGCTGCTTGATGTCAGCCTGTACCCTCTTCATTTGTTTTAGTAATGGGTGAATCACTACTCCCTGTTCCCTTTTGCCATGCCATTTTTAATTTTACAAAACCATATCAGATCTTCCTTTGCCATCTCTTCTGCCCAACTGAAACAACACAGGTGTTTACTCATCACATGAAGACTGTACTTCTGGTTACCTTTTTGCCCTGCTCTCTGCCTTTTTGGGTTTTTTTTAACATCCTTTCATTGATGACCAAAGCTACATGGGATGCTGACGGCAGGGACACATGGGGGATTTATAGAGCAACGGAAGGTTTGTGATTTTGGCTTTAGTTCCCAACATTGTTTGACTTTTTTAATCATTTCTGCTGTCTTCTGAACACTAAGCAGAATCACTCCAAGCTCTTTCTTACAAGGAAACAGCTATTTTATAGACAGTTGCACTTGTGCAGCTGAAAGACTTCTTGCGAAAGGACTTCCCAAATATCATCTTATAAAATTAAGTATATCATCCAGACCTCCCTTGTCTGTGTGATCATTCCTTCTTTCTAAGAACAGATGTAGAAGTTATATCTCCTCACAATCACCGCCATATTGACATAAATATATGTTTTATTTCTCCGTATAATAATGTTTACTTTTAGTGGTAGCTTACAGCCCTTCTTGAAATAAAGGGATATTTGAGCAACTGTTGGATGCTCCCAGGTGGGAAGGATTAATTACATTTTAAGGAAGGGAATCCCAAATCAGTTCTGTACTGTCAGAAGAGGGCTGAGTTGCTAGCTTTGCCTTGAGGAAATTGCCAGTATGAGCCCTTTTCGCTTCCGAGCTGAAATACGGAGTTTGTATGTCAAGCCACAGTAAGTTTTGCACTACTATTAAATAGTGTTCAAGGCCAGGCTGGGTGGGGCTTTGAGCAGCCTGGTCTAGTGGGAGGTGTCCCTGCCCAGGGCAGGGGGGTTAGAACTAGGTGATCTTTAAGATCCCTTCCAACACAAACCATTCTGTGATTCTATGATAAATAAGAAGTGATGACGTATTTCTGACTTGACTACAGATGACAAATACAATTATTTGTTCTAGTGCAGCTGAACTCCACAAAAAGCTCCACAAAAGCTAACAACACTGTGTGCTTCCTACTTCCCAGTGACTCCAAGGTTTGTGTGAAGTAAGGGAGTACTAAGAAGAAATGGAAAGATGAAGTACTTTGCTGACCTGGAACGGTAACACCACCTTCATACCTAACCTGAAACTTGTCGGCAGAGCAGGAGCTCCAAGCAGCACTAGCATTTCTTCTCTTGACAAAGGAAAGCATGGATGAAGCCTTAATCAGCACCCTCAAAGCAATCTGAAATTACTGCAGTATCTTGTCCACACAATTGAATGTTTAGCTAAGTATGTACACAAATCAGCCATGGCAGTAAGCCCAGTAGGTGTTTCTGTTCCCCTTCCTCCACTACTACTGTTCCCACAACATGGAGAGCTTTCACAATATTTTGCTTTTTCTGTCTTTCCCACCCACTGGTGTAGTTAAAGGATAATCCCTTGCCATTTAACTTCATTGGGATACTGAGCTCCCAAACTAGGGCTCAGAGCATCTGCGTGACATCCTTGCGCTTACTGCTTGAGACCAAAACCCCAAGCCCTGACACCGCAGAGAGTTGTTGTCCTTCTTAGATCCTCACAGCTTAAACTGCAAATATTGCAGAGACGGCTGTTGCTGTAGCTGTCAACGCTGTGAAGAGGATGTATCAGGAGATACAACAGTATCTTCCAGTTCTACTGAACCTCTGCTTACCCTAATTACTTCAACATTTTTAAAGATGTTTGGTGCAGTAGCACCCAATTCCTTGCACACATGACATAAACACTATCTCTAGGAAGGACAGGACTTAATACACATTGTGGCCCACCCCCAGCTTAAACCTATCACACCACACAGGCTTTAGGTGCTTTGATAACAAGGGAACAGAAGTTACCAACAGTTGTGGACAGAGTGTCTACCATAGCAGTCTTAGCACAGGGTGATATGCTTTGGATACCAACTGTGTTTTTGTGTTTGAAGTAACCTTGAGACACCTCCTGCAACCTTCCTGATGTGTTTGTATCTTAAACGACAAGAGGGTAAGTGTTCTGAGAATGGCAAACTAATGGAAATCGTGTAAAATGCTGCTTCTTATTCTGTGCTTTATGAACAAATCAGAACTAATACACAGAAAACCCATAGCACGCATCCTATAACTGCAAAGGAAAGGCAAGGCAGCCTGTCTTCCTTCAAGGAAGGAAGCAAATCTGAGACATTCTTACATGGTTGACGTTCTCCCTGCTCCACCGAAACCAGCTACGGGTCATATCCCTTTCTTTACTTCCAATATCCCAAACTAAAATCAGACAAACTTACCTCAGGGGACCCCCTGTGCTGGAACCTGTTATTTCACAACGACTGTTCCTAATCGGCTGTTACGATCCAGAAGAGTATCTTCTGGTGTTCTGCTTTCTGGTATTAATCTGTGTCAACATCAAGGCATTCAGCCAGGCAATTTAGGACTGAAATTCAGAATCAGGCAGTGGATAATAACCTCCTTCATTAAACTAAAACCTGGAAATAAGATTCATGAATATGTTATAACAGGGAACTGCACGACCTACTTCTCCCTGCCTCTGTAATAACAACTTCAGAGGCTTCACTAGTTAAAAAAATAAATCCAATCTATTTCTCACAGCCTAAAGTTAAGTATTTTAACATTGCAGCAAAACCCTTTTAAGTTGAGAATTCACTTTCTCTGAGGGAATGCAAATCTGTTTTTTCCAAATGAAAGTGGGAAAGTGACCTTTCAGTGCAGTATTTCAGATTATTACTATCTAATTAACCACATTTGCATAAATTAGCTATGTAGCACAGCTCTGACACTGTGCTCAGGCGCAAAAATTCAGTCTGACTATTCTGCCCCGCTCCCTTTTTAAAATACTTGTCAAATGTGTTTATATGGGATGCTTCCAAGCTCCAAAATTAAAAAAAAAAAAATGCAGGAAATTAGGGGCATCAGAAAAGCAAATGAAAAAACATTATGTTAACAAAACCTAGAACTAACCCAAATGTTTTTAATTTCCCTAGGACAAAGACTGCTGCTCCTTTGCATGCACCAGTACAAACCCTTTCTGGCTCTGTTCTACTGTACGTGAACCTGGGAGAGGCACTGGCTTTAACCACAGCAGCATAACCAGGTATTCAAAAAGCCAGGGCTTCTCTCCCTGCTGACGCCTTCCTACACCACCAAGTTCCCTGATGTAGACAGTGCAGGCAACCAATGAGGTCCTTTAGTCCGGTATAAATTATTATGAGCTGTCTCTCCCAGTCAAGTTTCAGTCCCTAAATAAAGCTTCAAACCCCGTGGTCTGCAAGTCCACGTAGGGTGGAGCAAAACAGACTGTGATCAAGAAAGTAGTATAGGATAAAGGTGTGTTGGATAAAGCATCCAAACCAGATAGATCCTTTTATTACCTGAAAATCCGAACCGATTCTAGGACTTTTATCGCAACTGTTTAATCTCCACAGCAAAAGCTTGTATAAATTGCTGGTATCAAATTAAGATATGGAATTTCATTCGAGTCTGCAATACAGATTCAAACAGGATTGGCCAAACATTTACAGCCTGTTTGTATGTATGCATGTTGTAAGGCACCTCCGTATTTATCAGACTAATGTTACCCTAGAACTACTTTCAGAATTACTAAAGGCTTTTTACATTCAAGAAAACATAGTAATGATGTGAGATTGTTTTTGTTTTTTTTTTTAGAAATTGTTCAAAGTTACTCGCCTTGCTCTGGAGTAGAAGCAAGCCAGTGCTTCTCTGTAAAAGACTTCAGTAGGGTGGGTAGTTTAATTACTTTTGCATTATCCCATTGCCCTTGTTTTAGGATAAGGTATGCAGAAGTCCACATAACTTTTCAGCTTTTAGGACTGCAAGATTAAGAGCAGCAGTTGTTTACAGTGCTGTTCCCACAGTAAAGCTGGCTGTTTAAGCCATTTCCTGGCTTTGTAATTCACTATTTCCTCCCCACTTTCCTTCTCTTTCACTGTGCAGGCTCATTTCTAGTGGAAGTTATTTTTCAGAAGGGCACTCCCAAAAATCCCAGGCCAAGAAGTATCTGTGGTTTCTCACTGTGCAGCATTAAACTCTCCTCCCCAAACTTGGGAAGTGAGACCTTCCTCCTGCACAGCAAACAAAGTTTGCATGGGCTGCTCCTTACAAAGAGCGTTTTTCAATCTAGGGACATTTAAAATTGTTTTTCCCTCAAGAATGTATTCAAACTACTTAGCAGCTCTGTCCTACTTTCTGTGACTCTGATTATGACCGAGATAGTATATACCTCAAACTGACTATGTACAGACAGCTTTCCTACTGGATGGTCTGTGCCTCCTGGTCATGGTTTATCCTCCCTTGCTTCCAAGATTCAGCGGGTCAGGAGTTCAGTATTTTGGAGAGGAATACTCCCTGTTGATGCATCTGTGAGTTCTCTGGTTCCTCCCCCAAAAAGGTCCTCCCGTCACCCGCATCTTAAAGAAAAGCACATGAAGTTGAGGCTTCTGGTTACTCAAATTCCATTCCCACACTTGTGCAGAAACAGAGACCACGTCTGCCAAGGCTGAGGTCAAGCGTGTTATTCCTCTGAGCTACTTCAAACAGAGTTAAAAGAAACACTGAACCTTCCTTTGAAAAGCATGTGAAGCATATTAGTTTCCAGGGTCTTACTGTTCAGAATTAGACTCAAAGAAGCTCCTCTGACCAATACTGTCTGAAGAGAGACTGCAGTTCAAGTTAAATTGAACTTACACAAGAAGGACCATGCTTTCCATGCCCATCATCAAATTGTCTCACTGATTATAAAAGATTAAAGTCACAGGATCTGGCCTCCTAGTTATTATAAGCTGCTCATGCTATCTATTGAGGTTACTAGACTTCCTACTGTGAGGCCTTTCCCTCCCCCTAGAAGTAAAACATAGTAGTTATCATAGTGGTAGTAGTAGACATCATTTTAACCTTTGATATTCACTTGCTTCAGATCAGCTCTTCAGAAGTTCAACCAAAAAAAACTTAGATTTTTTTTTTTCCCCCTCCAGTTAAAATTTCTGCAGTTCTTTCTCCAAAGGCAAATCCTTCAGAGTAAAAAAAAAAAAATAAAATTTTTTTTGCTCTTTCGTAGGTCAAAAAACTTGCATCCTTGAAACAGGGCCAGACTTGGTCAAGTACCAAGTATGTGATACTTTACCCTTGTTCAGTCTTTCTCAGAAAAGGTAACTTACACTGTTCCCTTCCTCTGCATAGCAGACACATAATGTACAGCATAAACACACTTGTCATAGCATTCATCCTTTCTGATAACTCAAGATAAGAATATGAGAGCTCATGCCGAAGCCAATGGAAGCCGCGCTTTGAACACCTCTCACAAAGAGCACCCTGAAAAATCCAGTGTTACGCCCATGTTTGTAGGGAGGCTGCCACGGTGCTGCTCTTAACAGTCACAGGGCCTGCTCATAGCTACTCAACTTTAACTGATAAACTGCCTATAATCCCATGGAAATTCACAGAATTTGCTCTTTTGCACAAAACGTGCAGTGTTGTACAAATGACTCAAAACACAATCATTTCTCGCACACACTGAACAAACTAGCAAGCAAAGCACAAAAATGCCAGCTTTCTAGATTATTTTTTTTTGTGTTCTTCCAAACATAATTTCCCCCCCAAAAGGTGAAGATGAATACACCGGAGAGGTTAGATAGCTTCCTAATCTGTTTAAATATAATGTTTGTCTACTACTTGTGAATTACGGTGGCCTTTAACACAAGTAAATCGGAAAGATGTTTTTGCATGGGAATTCAAGCAACTGCAAAACAATCTTGCCTTACTGCCAAGTACTCACTTCTACGAAACACTGAAATAAGATTAGGGACTTCTTTTTTCCTTCTCCAGGGACTGAAGTTCGCAGATTCCGTGGCAACTTCAGGTGAAGATTTTCAGCAGTAAGTTGATGACGCAGCAAGCAAAAAACTACAAGGAGAAATCACCCAGCCCCAAGTACCAGGGCAGACCCATAAGCTGCAACATCCTACGCTAGTATAGCAATACTTCTTTCAGTGAAGACCATCATCTTACAGGTTTTCTTTTTCAATTTGAAGAGGATACTAGTATGTATCGATTGCTGCTCATTACAACCTTAAACTGTGTTTTTCTATTCAAAACCTCACACCAAGTTTATAAGAAAATATACATCTGTCGGTACAGTTCGGTCAAGTTCTTGCCAGCTCAGGATCTTGCTGGATAGGAATTGAGCATATTAAACTACTCTTTCAAAAGAATATACACAAGAAAAAAGGATCTGTTAGAGAGTGTTTCAGGACAAGGAGGTTTGTTTTTGTTTTTCCCATTTTCTCAGTAAGAGAGGCCCATGGCAATTTGATACAAGGATCAGTGTCAGTCGTAAGAGGCCAAATGTTTTAACATACGTTTTGTTGAAAGTGAAGTCCCATTTTGGAAGAAGAGACAAAATGAAAAATAGATAAAAATCAAGGAATAGAACTCATTGTTGTGATATATGAATAAAAATCAAGCTTGTATATATGGGCCTCTCCTCACCATGTTGGATAAGCGTTTAAATAATTTTTTAATATAAAGTTAGACTATTATATTCCTCGCCTCTCACCAATGATCCATCTAGTTTGGCTCCTCTTTCACAACCACATTTTGGGCTTACTGGTAGACTTCATTCAATTGTATACCTTTGCTAGGGGAACTAAAAACACAGACAAGGAAGCATCTGCACAGGGATGGTTTATTGATCCTTTCAAGAGATTCAGCCTTCCCGAGGAAGCTAATGAACAGAATTTCTACTTCCAAAATCTGTACCTGATCTTTCTTCCAGAGAAGAGATCTCTCTCTGCATAAGGCTCTGTTTTTCAGCGAAAGTGATTTGGTAAGATTCAGCTTCAAGCTGCATGTAGAGATCTGCCTCACTGTGTTAAGTCCATTTATTTTTTGTAAATTTCACTGTCTCAATCCAAAATCTGGTTCATATGACTCAGCTAATAATTCCTAATTGTTGTAGAAGTCTCAAGTCCTCACTCAGCATTGGCAGCATAGGTCCCAAAGACTTTTCCAAAATGAATGCAATTGGTTTTGTAATTCAGGAGGAAACTACTTTTCCTACTGCCAGAGCACTTAAATAAACAAAACAAAAACCAAGCCATGTAAACAGTATAATTAGCATGGACATTGTTATCTGCTTTGTCTTCCTTGAAAGCAGAGGAAAACGGAAAAGGAGCTGTTCTGCTCAGAGAGCTTCATCAGGGTTTGTTACTCTTCACCTTTTAAGAACAGAGCTCAGATTGTGTCGCTCTTTCAGTTTTTCCACAAAAAAGTTTCTGGTTTCCTCGTGTCTCTTTTCTTAATAGTGTCAGACAGTCATTACAGATCAATGCCCTTTACAGACTTACATTGGAGGGACAGGCAAGGAGGTAGATCACTCGTTAGAGAACACATTTGAAAGAAAGCAGACTAGACAATATGACTGCAATGTTTCTCTGCAGCAGTAAGTTCTTGTACTGAAGTTAGCCCATTAAGTTTAATAGTTAAGGAAAAACAGAGGAGGTATTTACTCACACACGATTTTATGAGAGGAACAACTGAAATGGAAGCAAGAAAAGAAAAACCACACTTTTTAGACAAACTGGTATTACAACACATTAGGGGGCCACAGAACTCTTTAAAAAAATAAACCTTTTGGGACATGAGAATGAAGTCACGTTTCAGCATGCTTTGAATAGCTGAACTGCTCTTGGAAGCGTTAGTTCTTCAGCTATTGGCAGAGACAATGATACCTCCTCGTATGGAAATTAAAAAGCATTTAGCGATAAGTTAAAGCTAGCCTACCTGTAAGTGGGCTAAATACTAGGTAAAGATTTTTCCCTTTTCACATTTAAGATGATACTACAGTTCATCACTTCTGTAGCTTATATGTTGTTGTGCAATGCCCCACTGAGGTTTCACATCTACTCTGCAAAAGAGAACAAGAGTAAACACCTTTTTTTTAGGATAGTCACAAATGGCAAAGCCAGTAGTATTTGTTGGTCTGTTTAATTAGATGTTTGCTGTTTGTCACACACAAGAACTGTAAGCAGAGTCCATGGATTCTTCTGAGCAATATGAAACCTCATGGTTCCATGCAAGTTCAACACTGCCTCTCTCTCTCCTCTCTTCCCCCTCCTCCTCTTACCTGCTGTTTTCCACAGCCCAAGATACTTTTCCAGCTATCTCCATCCGATTTTAAGAACCTTAAGGGAGAGAAAGTTTTACCTCATGATTTCTAGCCGAGAGTGCCTGGCTCCGGGCCTGTGTCGGGTCAGGTACATCATAGACCACAGGAAGCTGGATGCTTTTCTTTTGAGGCACTATAAGTTAGGCTAATAGTAATAGTCAAGTTGCCCAAAGCTAAAAGGAGAAGTGGCTCTCGTTGCCTTCCTATTTAAACACATGGCCAGTGAAGAAATCTTTTCCCTTTTTTCTCTGAAATACACGAAATACAGCTTGCAGTAACAGATTCCCCACAGAGTCTTGCATTCATGCACCTGTAGTCCTAATGTACACTGCCCTGTCTTACTTGATAGTTTCCTCAGCCTCACGAGAGAAGTTAACAATGGATCTCTCCACATTCAGATACACACACGTCCCTTTTTATCTCCTAATAATTATCATGTTTATATTTCTTCTTCCACATTCCCAAGCTAAGCCAAGACAAGCTCAGTTCTATGCCAATGTTTTCATGTACCTCTCTTCAGAGAGAGCTGCTGCAGCTGAACCAGACAATTGCAGCATGCTAGTTATACTTGGATTCGATATGCGGTTGAAAAGAAGGGAATGACCAGTTTTCTCATTCGTCTGCTTTCAGACATTTAGAAAACCCCACTGTCAGCATCTTGAGTAAAAAATAGGTGACATCTTCAGACCCTAGTAAAACCACTTACACATGTTAACTTGTTTAAATAAACATCCCCACCTCAAGTGACACAGTGGCCTGCAGTCTTCCTTGATCCCTCCACAGAGCAAGAGTTATTTTTTACTGAGTCATTAATCATGCATTGTCTTCCAGAGGAAATACAAGCCGGGTACCCCTGCTTGTAACTTCATGATCTGCTGCTCCCAAATCGCGTTCCAGTGCTTCCTCTGAACTACTTTTTGTTCTCCTGCCATCAAGGGTAGTGGTAGCCGTATGGGGGCCAGAAGAACCGTTCGCAGTTATTGTTGTATCACCGTATGTCACAGTAAGGTCACCATCATTCAGAATAAAATCAGAATCCTCTTCTCTAAGCTGTTCTTGATTCTAGAAAAAAAAAAAAAAAGAAGAAAAAATCTTTGTACAGTTCACATCTAGCCTTTGCCAAGAAGGTAACTGCACAGAAGAGTTTACCTACGTGTCAATACAGAAGCAGTAAGCGGTAAAGTTCCACCTTAAGAAATGTTAAAAATAACCTTGAACCCAGTGTTTGCAAATCAGCTTACTGCTCCCTGTATAACTGCTGCTATTGTGGAGAGATGAGGGGGAGCTGGATCCAAGAACTAGATTATGAAACAGGTAACTAGGGATTTAATAGCACTGGAAGTTTACCAGGAGTACAGGAGAGATGAGCAGTATACACTGGTTTTGGCACAACAATTTAGAAGGCAGTACAGGAAAAAGACTGGAGACCAAGCACAATTAAGTAGCTCCAGTTACAAAGTCAGAGTTGCATCTGTTGCTAATTAGTCAAGTTCATTAAGTGAGAGACTCATGCAAACTGGTAAGAACTCACTGGGTTCAAATTCTTTATATTCAAGGCTTCCTCAACAAATTTCTATTATAGATCGAAAACTAACCACACTCTTTTAAACTATTCGCTTACTCTTACCTGGTACTAGATAGAGAATTACTCGACCTAGTTGTTTGGAAGTATGGCTAGCTCCCGAGCCATGAAAGTACAAAAGACTGATACAAGAAAGCGCTTGCTTCATAGTTTTGTAACTCATTCTGATACCTTTTGTTTTCAAAATCATTTAAGAAAGCATCTCACAAAACCCCACGAATTTATGTTGTCAAAGATGGAATGAAATACACGGTCAGAGACTAGAAATTGCTAAAGTGTAACAGAACACTCAATTTCTCTACACAGCATAATACAACAGCAAGAAATTGTACCGCATTTAGCTCCTGTTTAACATGTTCTTGGTAAAAGGCAAAACAGCTGAATTGGTCAGAAAATGAGGCTTCCTTGTATTTGAAGAAAATTCTATCAGTAGTATAAGCTTGCTTTCTTGCAGCTGAAAGCAATTATTTCCCCACATGAATAGCTCCGTACTGCTTAGCGAGAGTTGAAATCTAAGTGTGTGTATTGCTGTTCTCCTCATTAGGCTGGACACCAATCAGGCTACATTCTCAAAATACATAATTTTCTTCCACTTTGGCAAAGGAAGGAGGGCACAGGCTACGCGAGATAGGATCCCTGTGATCAGCTGGACTAGAAAGTCCTACCTGTATTGCAGAACAGGAGTGCAGGGCGCTTGGGACTCAAAATGCTGATTAACCTATCCATGATGAAAAACGCAGTGCTTGGCTAAATAAAACTTCTTGGGAAAGATTCCTGTCATTATTTCAGAATGATAATTAAAAAAAAAAAAAAGAGGCAGCAGAAGCCTCTGGATGATACAGAATATTTAACTAATGAGGACTGGAAGAGGCATCAGGAGTTTACCAAAACCAGCGGAAGAAATGGTGCAGTTCAGTGTTGGATGCAAGACAAGCCCTACATAGAATGGATGTTAATTTCTCAGAACCTTTGTAGCACCCAAATTTATCATTGCTTATTAGAGACAGAGTTAGTGTGATAGAGAGCACTGTTCTCACAGAGCAAATACAGTTTAGGACACTTGCTTTCTTTGATTGCAAAGAAAACACTGAACTACTGTCACTATCTTAAAAAGAAATAAGGCAGAAATTAAAGGGTTCAGCTAGAGTTGGCAGAAACAGCCTTTACAAGCTTTCCATTGCAAAAAAGTGAAAGTCTAAGGGACAAGACCAAGATGATTAAAAAGGGTACTCAAACTAATTGACTGTAAGAAAATCTGATATCCCTATATGTTCTGTTTTTGAAGAAGAGACATTCAAGTAAAGACAAAAAGCAGAAAAACGAGTAAGCAGCAGGCAGTTTGTGACTGTTGATTGGTTATGTTTTAAGAAGTCGAAGAAGCTGAGAAACTATCACAAGTTGCCTTTCATGGTGTTTGCCCTTGGAGAAACACCAAGGCGGGGCCGGCAGGGCTAACAGGGCACCAGGAGGTGTTGCCATACCAGGGCCGCGCGCAAAGCGGCTGCAAGAAGCTCCCAGAGCACCTCCACAATGCTATTTAACAGCGAATCCTCGCAGCCACCTGTCAGATAAGAAACTGGTAAGAACACACGCTACACTTGAGCTTCCCCAAAAGGCTGAAAAGCTCTTGGAAGCACAATACTGAAAGGAGAGGGCCACAGGCTTTATACTGTATGGCAAGTCCTAACTCAGTCTTTGCTGGTTTGTTGCAAGCTACACTTACACGTATGTAAACACCATCCGTTCCAGAGAAAACACTGAGCTTTCTCTCAACATAGTGAACAAACATTGCCTTGTACGAACCAAATTCCACTTATTTATTTCACTTCTGAATAGCACTGCAAACAGCAGGCAATTTATTCCATATATTTCCCCGGAGAACATCCATGAACAATCCCATGTAGAATATGGATTTGCTATGTTTGCAAGCAAAGAGGATGGGTGAATAAACCTACTGTGCTTCATGCAGCATGAACAATTCTTTCAAGAAAGACAGGAAGCGTATCCAAGTAGATCCCTAGAGACTTGAAATTCTTCCAAGAATAACCCTAAACTGGCCTCTGCAATCCCCTACAGTTCTGTAGGAGTAGCTTCAATTCACTCAAAAAGCATAGGTCTGAACTTCGCTACTTAAACTGACAAATTAGAATGGCTAAGTACCTAAATCCAAAACCCTACAAAAGCCTCAATTTTGCTTTGATGTGCTGACCATAACCCTGAGGGACCTCACGGCTTTGTCCCATTTGTGGTAAAATCTGCTCATGCTCCTAGGAATACGTGCTGGCGACGTTAAAACAGCTAAAGCTTATTTAGAGTTACTGTTTACAAAGCCAGTCTTTATTGTCTCCTAAGGCAGTGCAAAAAGAAGCATATGCAAAGTACGCCGCACATGGAAAGCGCTGGTGGTCACCACGTACGCTGCTGGGGCTGAATACAGTGCAGGCATCGTGGACGACAAAACTTGCATCAGAAGTTACTTATCTTGTTGCTCCAACACAAAAACATCAAGTCGTATGCATGCAAAATACGTTACAATTTCAATCTGATGCGCCGCTTGGAGTTTCTCTATTTCTCAGCTGAGTTCAAATTCATCAAGGAAATTAAACAATTTTTGCTTTGAAGTTAGAACCACTAACAAAGTGGAGGGGGGAGGCGCGGATGAATGGTTTTCTTACCAATTTTGGGAGTTAACCTTCTCCAAGACTTATACAGACCGCAAATGGAGTTTCTTTACTGGGTTTGCGTATTTAGAAAAATAATTCCATTCCCTCTACTTTCATACCAAGTTCTCACACTGCTTATGGTTCAAGAACTAAACTTTCAAAAAAAAAAAAAAAAGGGGTGGGAGAGTGTGTAGGACACACAATACACCCCTGAACAAAGCAAGCAAATGAAAAAAAAATAAAATCCCCAGGAGTACTTCATCAGGAAGAGCAGGTGATAATGCAGGTGCTTCTTCCAAATGGGATAAATGGTCGATGAAACAGAGAATTCCTAAAAGTTTCAAAGGGCATGTCAAAAGGGAAGGAAAAAAAAAAAGTGACCCACATTAGTTAGGGATAAATTGGAAAGCCCTGCCAAATGGTCATGCACTGAAGATAACACCAGGAGAGAAAAAATAGCAATGAATTTTTGAAAATTATAATTTTAAACACTACCTACAACAACCTTTCATGCTTTTGAATTCCAACTTGGATTCTGTTCGGGTGGGAAACACCTAATGGTAAGCCTAGTGGCACAGTCTTAAAGCAGTGGGAGAACATCAGCAAGGAATAATAGTGACAGGTCTGGAAAAAAACTCCACTGTACCTCACCCCTGTGTGCTGACTCAGACCCTTGCATGTACACCATGCAAATTCCAGCTTAGAGGGCATGATCTCATAATTAGGTTATTTGACTTTCAAACTTTAAAACCCCCCTTGCATCTAATTAAAAGTATGTACTCCCACTCACGGAAGTGAAAATGAATTTTAAATAAGGTTGTAATATAGTCAGAGGAAAAAAAAAGCTGAAAACAATACACAAATATACAGTTAGTATAGCCACATACTTGTATGCTTTCTTCTCTATGTAGATGTCATAACTGCTCAGACATGCACCTGAATGAGATCTGGGATTTACTACTACTTTTTGAAACACATTTTCTAGTTATGTTACATTCTGTTGAATATTCACAGACGGTTTTGCTTGTTTAATTCAAAGTCTTCAGCCTTTAATTCTCTCAGATGTATCATTTGATTTTGTTGGAAATACCTCACAAAAGTACAACTATTCCAAGCAGTTTCTGTCCCCCTCCAAGACATGGCTCTCTCAGTTGTTTCACCTGAACTTAATAGGGAGGCAAAAAGATTCCACAGCTTTTTAGCCAGTAATAAAAATCATGTAGTCAAGTGCTATAGCAAAGCCAGCCATGCAAAGAAACGGAAACAATAAAGCAACTTCAGAGTTTTGAAATCTTGAAAAGACACTAGAAATAAAATCTCAAAATTATATTCTTTAAGTTAACGCAGCAATGCGCTGAAATAGGAACAAGAAGAGACAATACAATGTGAAAGTTCCACTTTATACACCTTAACAAAGTATGCAGCCTTATAAGCATTTTTAATGATGAAGTTAACATCCCAAGAGGGAGAGAGTGTTTCTGTGTGCGTGTCACAGAAGCAATCCACTTAAAGAATAAGCTTCCACATGCAGTAGTAGCTAAGAATGAGGAGTAAAGTGGGGAAAAAAGACCCCAGCTGTTAGAGAAAGTGAAAGCCAAAGCTTGCACGTTCATTCTGGTTAGATTCTCAGTTACTGGATAACTAATCTTGTAAGATCATACACAGATAGACACATGGGCAACACACAAGTAAGCTAATTGGTCTGATGGATGCCTTACAGCCTAAATCTGTTTTAAGATCTCCAGTGGCACTGCAAAGATGGGAACAAGGCCGATTTCTTGCATTACTAATAGCTCCAAATAGGCAGCAGACATTTCAAATTTCTTTGAAATGTTACTATCAGGTAAAAGTGAGATGCTAATGATACCAGGAAGAGATGTGGGAAAGTGTTTCAAAGTTGCAAGTGGAATTCGTAACTTTCTAGGAAAAGATTAATAGAAGTCTGGTCTGAGACTACTTGAACATAGCAGAGATGTTACCATTCCAGAGAACCTGCAAATTCGAGTGATCCCACATAGTGCTATGGTTTTATTTACAAACAGTATATAAAAAGTTGTAAATTTCAGAAGCACCATACAGATAGGAGTGACATGTATCAGGATCCTGCAAGAGTAATAGGAGAATGAAGCATTAATTATTGCAAGACATGGCTGTAAAGACAGCAGTGACCTGCTAGACTGAGATAAGTAACTGATTAATGGTTTCTGAAATGTGATCTCAAATCTCACAGCGGAAACAATGAAGGGAAGCTCTACCAGATTTCTTTCTGGCATGGGTAAATATGTCAGTGTCTTCTCTGAAGGAAACCTCAACACAACCACAGCAGCAACAGAAAAAGAATCTTGTGCAAAAGTGTTGGGAAGGGACTGAATATTTTGAAGTGATTCACTGAACTAGTTTATTGACTAGGCCTGTAATTTTCCAATATCCTTAAACGTTATTTTTTTAATGTAGTATTTGACAATAAAACCATCTCTGATTTCTCCTAGCAGAAGCTGTTGCCTCAGGGGAGAGTATCTTAAATCTTTTCTGCCTAGGACAAACCAGCGCTTTCTCGCAGTATGTACATCAAACCCACCTTTTGCCTAAAAAGAAAAACACTGGTTTGCTGAAGTTAAATAAATAAAAACCAGAACGCAGAAGTATTGAGTCATTCTACTTACATCATAAACCTGGGGACTTGTCAGACAGCGGGCTATCAGGCCACACCAGCTGGGTAGAGTTGTGGTTAACGGAGGGCCACTGTGAGTGAGAATTGGTTTTAAATAACTTAAATAGTTAAGGAAAACACATCGGTGCTTGAAAACCACTATTGAAAATAAAAAGGCAGTTGTACATGTGGTTCTACCTTTGATCTATGTGCTGCTCAATAATTGTATATAAACATCCATTGAAAAAAAAACAAAAAACGGCATGTGTAAACAAGTAAATGAAAAACATCTCCCCCCAATATTTTTCCCTTCATCCTTTTGAGGGCAGTTTCTTTACCCGCACACTTATGGCAGGGGGAACTAGCTACCTCTCTTCTTAAAGTTTCAAGCAGTTGCGATGTTTCCAGCTTTGGGGCTCTCGGTAGCCAAAAGCAGCAAGCAGTGGTACAGTGGTCTTTCTGCTCTGCAGATGGGAGGTAACAAGGTGGCACACCTATGTGGCTTAACACAGGGAAATAAAGAAATAATGTCCATCCAACGTCCTCCAAGCAATACAGCCACCTGAACCGGTCCACTGCTAGGTGGTCACTGAGCCACCGAGATGGAACCAGAGACCTTACTCTGGTAAGGCTCAAAGACATCTCTGCAGTGCCTGTTTACATACCACACACAGCCTCAGAGTGGCAAAGGGAAAACCGTATGGCAAGAACCATGTAACACAGCGTGGAAGGAAAGCATCTGTCCAGGCAGTGCCACCTAGATTACACTGAGGGGGCACATGGGTGGGAAAGGAAGGTGTCTTTACACCTCTCTTCGGAGGTCTGCCCCCAGGTAAATCCATATTTGTTCACGCTAGTACTCCAGACTGATGATACGCCAGAGGAAATGCTCAGGAGTCAAAAAAGGTGTCCCTGCTACAGAGCAGCATGCTGATCTCTACTCGCACAAGAACAGTGCTCAGGAGGAAAGTGATAAGATTTCCAAACATTGTCAGAAATCAGGATCAGAAAGTTTTTTGGGTTTGTTGTTTGGGGTTTGGTGGGTTTTTTTTTGGTGTTTTTTTTTTTTTTTTTTTTAAAGTCAGCCTGATTACTTTATATGTAAATATATATTGCACGTATTCTAGTTACTTTCTTAGGCCTCTAAGCACAGAGAGAATCAAATCCGCTTGTGAAATATAAGATAGTTTCCCTGTTGCTATCAACAGATCAGGTGCTGGGGGGGGAAGAGGGAGTTAAAAAAAAAAAAAAAGGAGGCTTTTTATAGCAGAAATGTATCCCTCCCCTTCAGCAGAGCCTGGCATAGCATGTTTACTTGGGCATATAATGGTGTGATTATGCTACTGCAGAGTTATATTTCCTCCTTCCCACCCCTCGTCGCAGTGTGGCTACACCCAGTCCTGGAAAGAAAGAGACTCTTCCTCCTCACGCTAACCTACCAGCCTCTCTGGTGCCTTGTGGCAGACAGGCACACACTGACTCGGTCATAATAAAACCCAGTAAAAGAAATATGGTACTTCAAAGTTGCTGTTTTCTTTGTGTTTAACAATTGTGGGTGAACCCAGAGAACAGGCCATGGCATTAAATGAACTCAGTGTTCCAGAGGCATGAAGTTCCCTGTTATCCATCCACACAGAGCTCTGCAGGCAATAGCCAGCATTGGAGCACGCTGCCAAGTGCATCTTACTTGCATCTTTTCCAAGTTAAGTTCCATTGCAGAGAGTGAGTTTTGAGACAATATGCCTTTCTACCCACAAACCAAGTGAATGCATCAGCAAAAAAATATTTTGACATTGCCATGGGTACAGAGGTGGCAATTCTAAAGATCGTCCCTTTCGTGCAATTTAAGGCGACCCAGACAACATTTATCTGAATGCCTCCTTGCAGCAGGAGCAGAATTTTACCTCTAAGATACAGTAAGAGAGTTCTGCCTCTGGGTATCCGTTTCCTTGGCACAAACTTCACAGAAACCTTTCCTGAAGATTGCTAGTCACCACTAAAAAAAGGCAAGTGCACTACCAGCATCCTTTAGGTTTCTGTGAAACAGCTAATTAAGCTGTAATTTTCACCTAGCACACAAACACTCACCCTGCCCTTGCTGCAGCTGCTGGGAACTGCACTTGTGCTAATATCAGCCAAGGGGAAGTCATCATTGCCAACTACTCCTTCCCCCCTCCCATCAGCACATCCCTTTTGTAAAGGCAGAGGAAGAAGATAGCTCTGCTTCCTTCTTAAAAAGCCAAAAAAGAAAGTCAGCCACAGCCAGATCCTCCCGTGCTCTTACCACAGAAGTATTTATTTATTTTTAAATAATGAAAACTGACCTCAATACACTTTGACACCAGCCACTACAACTCAAAGGGTTAATTTGAAATTACTAACATATATGAATGTTTAAACTAGCACACACACTCCCTTCCTGGCTTAGGCCCAGTACTACTGCATCTGAAAGCATCAGTCACAAACAGATTTTATCCCGAACAGGCAAGTGCTATTCGGATCTGAATGCTTTCAACACTATCCCTGGGTTTCCCTGAGTGGGAAATCTTGCTGCATGAGGCATGGAAGGAAACTACTGTGCTCCAACCAGGCCAGCGATCTCTCATCAATCAATGGCTAAGATCCCAGTGAAAGACTCATTTCTTAGATGCAAGCTTCAACAAGATTAAGGCCCTGTCACAGGTATTTACGTATATTTAACTGCCTCAGAAATTACTAAGAATCAGGAACTGAAACGTCTTTGAATTTCTGGGTCTAAATGACTTTCTTTGGCCACAAGATTATCTTTGCCACTTTCCACTAAGTGAGTGTAAGCTGTTCAGGAGGCGGCACCCGAATGATAAACTGACTAAGAACACACTAAGTAGATTTAAAAAACACAAGCATGAAAGACAGGACAGCTACACAAAAATTGCTCAAAAGCTTAAATGAGGCTTTCTAAATAGCATAATAATAGCTTCAGAAAGTTTGTGCAGTACTATAAACACAAAAGGACACTCTCTGCTTTGACTCCCATAGGAAGTTCTGGATATACTGAAGGAAATAAGCTGGACTACATGTAAATTTTTAGTTCCAGAACTGCCCATATCAGCGATGGGTTTCCAAAGAGGTCTTCATCACAAAAGCAGATCACTCTTCAGGGCAATGAGTTGGGACATAGACATGTACAATGAACTGGAAAACTAGTTTGTGCTATGAACGCCAGTGAAGATAACACATTAGTGGAACAAATCAGAGGATCTGAAATAGTTAGTTGGCTGTCTTATTGTCTAGGAAGGAACTTCAGCTCCTAGAACTGACTGGTTTCTGTCCTCCAGCAAGTGTGACATACCATGCATTAGAGAAAGGAAAGGTCTCGTCTTCTGAGCCAGCGAGTTTAAGCTTCAGTTCCATTCCTTAAACCTGTCAAACACCTGATCTTCTGTTTGACTCTCAAGGGCTTAACGCTACATCGAAAGGAAAAAGCGAACATTTCATGCCTTGAAGCTAAGCTGTGTTCTCAAAAGGATACTTGTGGTCAAAGCTATACCATAGCCTGAAGAGCCAAGCACTTTCCTGCTTTGTCCTGTTCCTTCTTTCAGAATCTGGGCCATCCTAAAAATAAGATAAAAACATATTTGATTATTTCAGGCAGAAAAACACCCAAATCATACATTCCAATTGTTCACATTATAACGTCCTGTCCAAAAAAGCCAAATTACTTCAATACTCTACTTGGACTGCAGAAGAAAGCTGAGGTTACTTTCCCTAGAAAGACCAGAAATGACTGCAGAGAAGAAGCAGGCCCTCTTCATTGCCCTCAAGTTGCCTTAACGAGCCAAGCCCTCTACCACCAGGTTCCCTTGAGTCTAAAAGCTTATTGCACAGTTAATGTAGTAATGGATATAGAAATAAGTATAAAACTGACAAATAAGCCTCACTGATATCTCATCCCCATTCCTTCCCCCCGCCCCCCCCAAATAAATGAACTGGAATAATAATTCATTGCTTGGTTGGGTTCTTTAAGTCTATTTGACGTTCTTTCCTTAAGCTTATTGCTTCCTCAGAAGAGCAAGGGAATTTATCATAACCTGATAAACTCTCACAAACCTGATGAAATACATCACACTTAAAAGAAACATGCTTAACAGGGAATTAATATAAAATCACAGTTGGGGAAAGTCATGCAAATTTCTTAAGTGCTAACAGTGTTAAATAGAATCCCTTTACTAGCTGTGCTGCAAAGTCATCCCACCAGCTGGCCTGCAGCTGCATTTGTTTTTACTTTTGTAACTGTTTGGGGGTTTGGGTGGTTTCTTTTTCCCCCCCTTTTGGTCAGAGGCCAAAGTTAAACACAGGAAAACAGATGAAGTGAGAACGCCTTATATGAATCATCTTCCAAACTACTGGAAAAGAACAAGACAGGCTTGCCCTGTGTAATTCTGATCTGCGAAGAAAATCCATGATACACCAAGAGTTAAAGCTTACTACATTTTCACTCCCTCCCCATCCCAAATGATATATTTTCTTTAACTGTGACATGCTGCTAATCTTGGCTTGGTGAAAGAAAGAGGAATCCAAAGGGAACTGACTAATGGACTCCATTAGGAATGCAATGCACAGCTAAAGAGGAAAACAAATGGGTAAGTGCTTTATGTTTACATGGGAAAAAGGCAAACAAGATATTTCCACACAGACACTGAATGAGAACAGAATACCCATGCTCTATTTCCTGCTAAAGCAATTCCTCAAATACTGACAAGCTCAGTCCAAACTGGCCAAAGCTACCTTACCACGATACCACTTCCTAACCTTGTATTTATGCAATAACTGCAGCCTTCATTGTAAAAGGTGTTTTGAGGCTTGGCCTTCTGATTGCTCCCGGATAGATACAAAACCAAGTTCACCCCTTTTTGATACCCACACTCACCATTTCAGAATCTATTTTATGTGCTGGACAGAGGTTTCTACAAAGAACATAGAGATGCCTAATGCAGTTTCTGCAATGAAAAAAATGCTTCCTGAGCAAGTAACTCTTATGTGTATAACCTGTGTCCCAAAAAAAAAAAAAAGGGGGCAGGGGGTAAGACAGAAACCACTAATAAGAAAGCTGATCCCAAATACAGCAGGTACCCCATGCATGTATGTGACCAGCCTGAACACCAGCATCATACAACCTGAGATTTACAAAGCAGAGTTCACACACTTTTGCAACCAAAGCATCCTCTGGGTCCAAAGTCGTCTGTCTTTCCTGTCATTCAACCTCCTCCAGCAGGTTCCTACATAGCAACCAGTTGTGCTATTGAAGAACTGGTGTCAAGCAGTACCCTGGGAGAGTGTAAACTGAGGTCTGGACAGAGGAAGCTCCCAGTTAAGCCTCTGGAAGTGTTGGGTTGTTTGGTTTTGGTTTGTTTTTTTTTTTCCAGACCCTTCACTCCCCCTGTGAATTCACTCAGTCTATGGATGAGGAAAACTGAAATTTCTGCTATGAACAACATTCTTTCAATAGCCTTGTTTGCCAATAGCATATTGCAGGGGAAAAAACTCTCACTTTCGGGTTGTTACTGATGCATAGAAAGCTGCACTAAAGATTCACAACAACATTTTGCTGAATATAAGTCACAAATTTCCAGCACTCCTTTTCCCTCACACAGGTGGTAGGTAGTACAGAGAAGATCCAGCTGGCTTGTGGTACAGTATACAGGAGCTGAAATCAGATTAGCAAACTTAACCTTTGATTCTAAGCAAGTCCAGGGACCAAGATTTGGTATCAGTTATTGAACACAGAAGCCAAGAGGATTATCTCTGGGTCGGTCTTAGGGAGGACTGTTTACGCCACAGCATGTTAAAAGCGAGCATGTTGGGTAGGTGGGGGAAGAGGAAAGCACATTACATAGAGTGTATTAGTAGATTTGGGAAGGTTTTTGATGCCTTATATATATACGTATCACAAAAATATGAACACTGCAGTACTACACCCAACACCAGAGAATATTTTTTGTGGGCATTACTTGAGTATTATAAATGCATTACTGACTTGACAGCTAAGAGAGAAAGGTTTTATCCATGCACGTCACTTCTGCAATTCTTTATCATCTTGGTTATAAAATAAGGTCAGCCTAATAGAGAAGTTAGGTAATTACTTACTCCTTGTAAGACTTGAAAGCTGTCATTAGTAGGTGGAGGATCCTGATCTGGGTCAACCCCAACCCTACAGAAACATTAGGAAAACAAAGCAAGTGATGTTACTGAGGGTTGCAAATGCTGTAAGTTTGGCGGAATGCATTTTAAAAGCACCCTAAGCACCCAGCAAAGCTGCATTCAGAGAGGTTATAAGAATAGTTTGAGGAAGAGCTGTCCGTTATTCCCCTGCAGTTACATAGCCATGAACAAGATACTTTTTTTACTCAAGCAGCAACTACCTGTAGATAACAGCTTTAACTCCATGCCGGCATCAACTTTAACTGCTTACCTGTGTTGCTAATTCTTTTGGGACACTGGCAAATACTATTTTTGGTTTAAAAGGTGAACCGTGGGTGACATCCTCTTCAGTGGAGAACATCCCTCATGTCCAGCAGCAAGAAACCAGATACTAAGGATAAGCCCAGCCTAAATATTTGATACAGCAAATAACTTAGCTGCCTGATAGGCTCAAATATATGATTTCAAAAAGCCCCTCCCCCAAGTTTTAATGCACTGTTCGAAGCAACAAAAATACTTTATAAAGATTCACAATATTAATTTGCTGCAAGTTTCATTCACCTAACACCACAGAGACACAGCGTATGAGCAAGAAGTCTGCCTAGTCCAGCCTCCCACCTGAGTGAGGGAGAGTCTGTATCGTGAGATGGTGGATGATTACAGAATAGTATGTTAACAAGAAACAGTCTACTCGCTTTCGCACAGATAGAAAGCATACGATTACTGAACTATCCTTTCACATAGCGCTCCTATTCAAGATGGGTATTTAATCCTTGTAATTACGTTCAAGATTTTCTGGTCTGTTTTGGGGGTAGCTATTTGTTAAGACTTTTCTAGTTTTAAATCCTATTCATGCCTTAATTACTGTGCCCTCTTGTAGACCTCCAACATCAAATGTTAACTAAGATTGTCAGTCTCAAACACGTTGTGCTTCAGTCCTACTGTGTTGCATAATAAGTGTAGGAAAATGCACACAGTGACAAAGACACGTTGTCTGAAATGGCTAACTTCTCAATTTCCCCTCTCTTGGAAGGGACTGAGCTGGTTTAGTGTGATTTCTTTGTTACCTAGATGCTGTGTCAGCTATTTCTAGCCACGGTGTTTATGCAACATCCCTGAGGATCACCAGAAATAAACAGAACCTTGCTGGTAAAACCATATCATTTGTGTGTCCCAGAGACAGCGCTTGCATAAGGCATGCAGCAATCCAGACATGATTTACCTTCAGGCACAGAAGATGGCACAGATTAAACTAAAAGGGAATAGCTTCCAACAACTTGCAGGGCAGCACCTTCTAATAGAACATTAAAAGAAGAAAAGTAGGCATTGAACTAAAGCTTTAAGTCATCTTTGTGGACTCATGGCCAATCTAAGGCCTCAAATCAGGGAAAATCCAGAAGGTCATTCTAAGACAGCCTGCAGCAGCCTCATAGAGGGCTAGTGCTGACCCAGTCCTCTGCTTGGATTTTTTTTCCTGAGCCTCTTTTCTTTCCTCATCCCTCTGTTTTTCCACATGCAGAGTCATCTTAACCCTTAGGCACATTTGGCCTGGGAATTCATTGGCACTGACCAGCTCCAAGACTAAAAAGCTTTACCAGTTTAAGGGCACACCGGACAGACAGATTGGGTACTGGATTGTAACATGTGCTAAGACAAAAAGCCACACACAAGAGCTCTGAAAGGTTACAAGGGCTTAGACATTACTGTTTAGGCTATTACTAAGCAGTGAAGACATAAGAAGGGTTTTCTGCAGACAAACTAGTTACCTAATGAAGCCTCATGCAGAAAGCTGACAAGCAATGTCAGAAAACCCACTCAGTATGCTGATATATATAAGATTGTGCATTCCTTTATAAATACATATAAAAATAAAAGATTTGTGGCTTTCCAAAGCTGCACATTGGGGAGGTTCAACGCACTACGCACAGCAACCGTGCTCATGTTAGCTGTGCAGCTGGCAGCACAAACAGGGAATTCAAGAAGCTTGTTCCAGAAGATGAACATAGCTTGCATTCCCTAAATAGTTTTAACTCACTGAGCTACCCATTCACTTCACTTCACAGTACATAAGAAAACCAAACAATTCAGAATGTCTCAGCTTTTACTTGACTTACAAGGTTGTGCATGTCTGGGGGATTTTAACTGCCCTTAGGCAGGGGAAGGGGGCTTAGTAGAGGACCAAAGCAGGATGACCATACTGTTCAGTGAAAAGTCATAATACATCACAGGCCAGGTGTTTGGTTTCACTGTTGTGCTGAAGAGGAAAAGAGAGCTTTTCTATATTAAAATGGTTCAACTTTTAGAAAAAAATTCTTAATACAGATGTTTCTTCCAATATTGAAATAGTATATTGACACAGGCTTGTCCATTTAAAATTTTTTTTTCAAAGTTATTCTTCAGGTGAAATTATATTTTGATTATTTTTAATTACTACTTTTCCATAAATCACTTTTTTTTCCATTCATGTTTCAAAGCATGTTCCTCAGTTCATGACTAACACAAAATACATTATTATTTTGAATTCCCACAACTACTTTTTGTGTCTTTCAACCAGCATACTGTGTCTCTTATCCTCTACTCTAGCATGAATTGTATAGGAAGCTTCTTTTTTTGTAGCAAGTCTGCCTGTTTACAAGGTGTATACACCCTGGTCTCATGACAAGCATCACGTTTTTGCAGGCCCTACTCTCAAATTTTTAAGAAAGTCTCATCTTTATCACCTGAAACAAAACATTACCAAAAACCAGTCAAGTTTCTCCCAACCTCCTTTAGAGTGAAGAGAAGCACAGAAGACATGGAGTTACTTCATCCTTGCTTAACTACTTCCATAATTAAAAGCACAAGCAAAGCCAATGCATGTATGTCTTCAACAAATTTTTTTTTCTGGCAGTTAAAAGGAAAAAAAATCCATTTCACATCTTTAAGCACATTTAAAAAGCTTCCTGCAATTTAAATGTGCTGTAAAGGCCAATATCAGTTCTCATTTATTTAACCAGCTTTTAAATTAAGAAAAAATGTTACTCGATTGATTTACTCAGATTCTCTCTCAGAGATCGGGGGCACAGAGAGGGTAGCCTTGCTAATGACTGTGGTGTTTTGCTCAAACCCTCCTAGCAGAAAGGCAGATGAGCAAGCTCTGGTTGAAAACAGTGTCTTTTTGAAGATGCACAGTCTATGTTGTAGTGACTGAGGGGCACATCAGCTGCAGGACAGCCAAGGCCAGGGCAGTGCAGATGCCAGCAAGCATCTTCATTTTCCACTCCACTCTTTCTGAAAGCCCATTGCAGCAGTTGTGTGTGAATTCCCTGAGGGCGCACGGTAGCAATTCAAATAAGTGACTCCTAAAAAGCAGATGTCCGATGAAGAATACGAGTAGTCTTTCAGCTGTAACAATGCATGTATATCCCAAAACTTGAACAATCCATCTATTTCCCCCATTGGCATCAATTCAGTACTTCAATACAGAACCTTAATAATTCAGTACAGACGGTTACGAGTACATAAAGTTCAGCGATCTTTATTTCTGCCTTGGGAAGTTTACTGGAATCTGTAGACGAAAGTATGCTACAGTAAAAATTAATCCAATTTAAGTATTTTTCACTCCTCTGCAATTGAAATACTTTTTTTTGTTTTTAAGGCATAAAAGGCTTTTCACGCTTTAAGAGCTCTGTAACAGCAAAGGGACTATCATTGAGCTCCTAATGCTCAATACCAAAGCACTGTGTTTTCTACTCTTGACTGACTCCTGACCTTCCTGGTCTTTATTCTGCAGTTACAACTCCAGCATCACATGTAGGAGAGCAGTTACTCAGATTTGATCCCTGAAATGCTTAGCCCTGAAATACTAAGCAATTTAAACAGTGTGGTAGAAAATGATTGGCACACAAAACATGGAACACAGTGGAAACTAAACGTATGGAAAGGAATGGTAAAAAAAGCAGATAGAACTACTTCAAGTTCTCCACTATGTCATTTTAAAATGGGTGGAACCATTTCTTCTGATGCTTCAAAAACCTTTCCAAGGCCCTGCAACACAGATGACGAGTTACAAAATACCAGGCTTTATTACATTTTAGCATATGTAATTACTGTGCAACGGCCAAGAATGACTGTAATATGTAATAGTTCTCAGATTCTCTGTACAAGCTAATGTACTGCATCTCTGGCAAATTTAGTAGTTGGCTGTGAACCTTCAAGTGTGACAAGATACATGAGGAATTTACCATTGCCCCATCCCAAAGAGTTTTCTTTACATAAATATTCTGTGTATATATACATATGTGTATACATATATACACACACAGACATATACACATTCCCCTACAGATGCCAGTTAGAGATCTATTTAATTTTTATTTCTCTCTCTATCCATGTATCAGTTCTAGAAACCATCAACTGGTGAAGACTAGGATTCTGGTTTATCTCTGCTTTTGTTAGCGTCTTCCTGTAAAGCAATGTGATAACCCTCAGTTTTTAAAATACATCCCCAAAGAGGCTGGGCTAAATCACCTGTGACATCCCTTCCAACCTGAACCATTGTACAAAATAATCCCAAGGAATGCTTAAGAATACCTGTGTGATTGAGAATCATATGATCGCACCCATGATTTCTCAGCTTCCAAGTCTTCCCAGGCCAGAGATGCTAGTTTTGCTTTGTTAATTACCCATACACAGAGTTAAAGCATGTGGGGTTTGGTTTTTGGTTTTTGGGGTTTTTTTTTGTTTTTTGTTTTTTTGTTTTTTTAAGCTGAAGACATGATGTGTGATCCACACTCTCCCAGCTCAGAAGAAGAGAACAGACTCAGAATGGAGGAACATCTACGGCACTCTGCAGAAGAGGAGAAGCAGCAGCAGCATGCCATAGTACAGAAAAAGACCACACACTTAGTGTTATAAAGATGAAGAAAGCCAAGCACCAGGTTAATTTGGTATCAAGGAAAGCACAGTGTCACCTGAAATACAGCCAGCGGCTTTCACTCATCTCTTCCACCGATGGAACATGGTCACCAACTCTGGTACAGTACAAGAATGCAATGTGAGTAATAAAATGCTCATGAGATAGTAGCTTTACAGAGCTCCCTAGCAAAACAAAGCAAACCAACAAAAAAAACCCTATCCAATCAAAAAAGACAAACCATACAAGAATAAGAATGGCAGAACAATGACAAGGTGATGAAAAATCATAAAAATTAACAACAGCAGCACTTTATGATTGAGATGTCCCATAATATTTTCATTCATTCAGATTCAGGCTGGCAAGACACCTGTATTCATGACAGGCTACTTCCCCCAGAAAATTTGATTCAATAGCCCTCAAGAGAGCTGCTACACAGAGACAGAGTTGATCTAAGACAATTCCTACCACTTCAGACCTACACGTGGTCTAAAAGAGAAAAAGTCGTTAGAGAAAGTAGTCACAGGACGTTATGCATGTATGAAAGAGGTCATCAATACCGCCTAGTTTCAGAGCACTCCAAAACAACTGGTAATACGTACTAAATCACTCCACTGGTTTAACTAACAACTAACCATCTTTAGCATAATTAATCTCCAGTCACAGCAGAGTACGTTTTTACTCCTTGCTTTGCCTTTTTCAATTGTACTTTAAAAAAAACCCGCCACAAGGGAAAGCATGTTTGGCTTCTAATATTTCCCATGTAAATTCCTTAGCAGCTTATGGTTGGTGTTGTGTTTTTTTTTTTCCTCATTTTTCCGTGAAGGCATGCTACATGAACTCTATATCACTTATGTGAAATAAAAGCCCAGATGATCAGAAATCCACAGAGGCCTCACTTTACAAAAAGCAGGTGTACACACACTGATTGCAGACTGATATCTTGACTAACCAAATATTTAAGGCTACAGCTTGCTCTATGAAGAGCACACACTCATCTAATCTTTGAAGGCCAAGGTAAATACCAAACTTCGGATAGATCTGTTTTGGATTCCTGGTTCAATAGCTCTTCTGCCATATCAACGTACACTCCAGGTCAGAGCACTCTGCTCCGAAAGGCCAACACTGAGACGACTCTGCATATGCAGCAAAAACTAAAATTAAAAAACTGCTCAATAACTTCCCTTCTATGACTTCTTTCTCTTTGCTGTATCTTTGCCAAGTGTGTATACTGAAGTTTTCCCAGATGTCTATAATGAGTGCAGCATTTTTGGAAAATTTTAGCCCTTTTGGAAGAGTTCAACTGTTTCTCAGAAGATGGCTGAGGAAGAAGATAATTCCCACCACCATATTAAAAAAATTAAATAAGTAAATAAACCCCAATCACTAAAAAAACCCTGGAATTAGGAAAAGTTATTTCAGGTTGGTTTTAGGGTGCCTTTGGGTACTCCTTTACTTGACCTAACCAAGATAATGACTGCTGAAACTGCCTGCTGAGGCTTGCCAGAGGTTGGCAGTTAAACCCGTATCGCCCATGTGCTCTAGATATATCTCAACCCAGATCCTATGGGGCCTGGGCCTTCCCCACACTTTTTCTCTCTGGTGTGAATTACCATGTTTCAGAGCACAAGAACAGAGATAGGGAAGGACCTCCCACACTTACTTCCAGATATCCAAAAGAGAAGGCAATTTGTTTCCTACCAAGGGAAAAACCCAGAGGGGCGAGGCCGGAGGTTCAGAGGCTGCAGTGCACCTCCATTAAGAGAGGTTCAAGACTGATGATGAGAAACTAGAGATTAGGAAAGGAGGAGACAGACGGGAGAAACCTGACAGGGAAAGACGACTGGGGAAAACAGTGCAGAAAGAGATATGGTGAAAGGAAAGAGAGGGCAAGGGACAGTGCCTGTGTCTGTGCATCTGCTCTTCAAGGGCAGCAGAGAGCAGCTAGAAGGCAATGGAGGATCTAAGTTGTAAAGTAATGGAAACAGGCTGCAAAACAGAAGGATGTAACCTCCTATCAGACAACCCTCTGCTCCAGTCCAGAACACAACACAGGGCTAGATCCCAGTAACAACACTCGCCTCCTGCCATCGCAGCACACCAAGCCATGGTATTTAAGAAATGCGTACTTTATCGTTGGACCACCCTGGGTAAGACAGTGGAGTATAACTTGAGACTGCCACCAAGCTATCATTTTTACCGCCATCCCAGATAGTTAGGTAGGTCACATAGCAGCTATGTGAGAGTTAGTGTTTCCAGATTTTTTTCAGTTTGTTCATTTAAAGAAAAAAATAAATAAAAAAAATCCCTAAATAGAAATCTCTTAAAAAGACTGTATTTGCAACGTCAGACATAAGGCAGTAAATATCTAAGTTGACATTGTATGTGCAACTTCTAACTTTCATGGCAGAAAGATACCTAAAATATTTTAAATTGAAAGTTGTAATGCTTTAAGATTTAGAAAAATGTTGCTATGCATAACTCAAATTACTCCATTAAAATAAACAGAAACTTCCTTATTTGAAGCACATTATGAAGGAGAGGAAGGCATTAATCTATGTGTTGCTTCATTCAACATGAAAAGAACCAGGTCAATAACCTCTAATGAAAAATGGAACACAGTGTTTTGCAATACAAATGCTAGGAGTTCCCTTTTTTTCCTGTGACAGATAAATGAAACAAGTCAGCTACTTTTCTGAAAAGAGGAACTTCGGCAGTGGTTTTGATTTACAGGGCTCTCGAGTTTGCTGAAATTGTTAAAACTTCAGACAGGAAATTGTTTCTTTGTTTTAGTCTCAAAAGATGAGACTATATTTTTAATATCAAAGTCATGCTTTAGTTTCTAAAAAAAAAAACCTACTGCTAGAAAAGCATAACTGTTTACCACTCACATGCTTGGATATGTCTCACTGATAGACAGCCAAGAAATACAAACACATGACATCATGGCTTTAAAAATTAACACCAGAAACTGGAGTTAAGTTGCTTAGCATCAAGTGGCAGAAACCAAAAGTGTCTAAAGATCCCATTATTTTTGTACTCTGGTTTTGCTGTCATGGCCTCACTTTCCCAGCCAGTTAAGCAGTAAACTAAAGTTAAGTTTCTGCTACAAACCATAGGTCCTCTGCTTAGCTATACAATTAAGCCTGATCAGTGGACCCTGGTACACTGGTAACATACCCTGTCTGGAAAGATACCTGCTCTTCTGATTACTTGAGACATTCAGAATGGAACAAGAGGAGGCAGAGGGTATTTTTGCCCATTTTCCTCCTTATACTGCCTTTTACTTTACCCAAACTTAATTTTCATGTTACCCTCTCCATCCCTCACCTACTTTTAATACATTTCACATCATGGGAGAGAAGGGACCACCAGAAGTGAACAACAAAGCATGCATCCCAATTACTGTGCAATTAATGGTGCAGCCAGAGGCATGTGCTTCTGCCTCTGAGCCACAGCAAAGCAATTCTGGACCCTTGTGTAGGCATTGCCTCATGTGGGCACGCAACTGCCTCCCCATGAACATAGTGGTATCAAGCCAGGCTGAGAGTCTTGGTTGGAGTCAGCTCTGTGGTACTATTCTACTTAAATTGTGCAGGCACAACCTTAAATAAGACCCTTTGGTGTTGACGTCTTAGCTCCTCTGACTTGCCCAGTACAACAGACATGCACCTGCAGTTCCTAGGGAAGAATCTCAGCCCATCGCAGCCCACAGGAACTATTGAAGGGGCCACCCAGAAACCCCACTGATGGGTGGACCTATACCCACAGGATTACAGTAATGCCACTGCACCACACAGTGACCAGGCAAGCTAAACCAGCTAAAGGGTCTGACAGCTTGGTTGACTCTTTGTTAAAGCAGGCCCTTGTCTTCTCCTCACCTCCACATTGCAGCAAAGCCAACTACTTCCTGAGGACTTTGTAATGGCTGAGTGGCTTTCCATCTTTCCTTCCACAAAGACCAAAGTCAACCAGGATACAACTGGGGTGAACTTCACACCAGAGTGGACTTTTGGGAGTCCACACAAATCCTGACATTGAAGTCCAACACACAAATGGCATTAGTTTCCTATGTCCCTTCACTTAATCTATGAAGCAAACCACCTTTTATCTTTTAAGCTCTTTTCTGTTAAATAAGCCTGAATGGGGGCACTAATTTCCAGCCCCTTGCAATCTAGCCTAAGGGGCAAGTGTCAAGATTCAGGAAGCATCCCAGGCCACCCCAGGGACAAGCTACCTACTGTATGATCTCAGGACTGCATCAGCACTATACACTGTGCTGCTGAGCGAGGCACTGGGAGAGCATCTCATCTTCATCTTTTCCTGCCTCCCTCTTCCACTGGATAGAAAGCGATGGAAAAAGAGAAAAGCAGCTTATTTATAAAATTCAGCTGGAAACTTAAGTTGTCCCTTTCCAAAATCTTTAAGGTCAGACAGGACTTCTTGCTTTCCAGCAGAAAGGGCTCTATCGCAGAGGGTACTTTACCAAGTTTCTAATTCTCCATCAGCTGCACACGGCTGCCACCTCCTGGCACAAATCTGATTTCATGTGGTCTCAAAAAGTGCAGCCTCCATCACTACCAGAGCAGCGCCTATCAAGGCAACTGTAGGCAGACCCATGTAGTTCTCTAGAATACTTCCTATGTAGAGTTCCCTTATTTGCATGATGTCCTTCCCTTAAAATGGAAGTTAACCATTTATTTTCTGTCAACTATGCCAAACAAATGACCGTTAAAATTACTGCTTACTTGCAAAGAGGGGTAGATGTCCCAAAAAACTACAGCTAAACACTCAAAACTATGGCTTGGCCAACTGTCTTTTGGCAGCTACTCCTCAGAATGGTATCATAGCTTTTCCAGCTATTCTGTGTTGTTGGCTCCATTAATGATTTTTGTAAATATAACCGACTCAAACAGCAAGCCTGGAATTGTTGCAGTGTTAGCCCTTTCTCCCTTCAGGAGCAACTCATCAGCCAGGCTCATGGAGTCTCATTACTAAACCAGACTAGTCCTGCTAAAGGAAGAAGTATATATTCTTGGATGCTTCCATGAACTGCTTCCTAGGCTCAATGAAGGGAATAAATAAAAAAAAAAAGCTGCTATCCCAGAACTAGTTTCCAGTTGGCCAGGAGCTAGACCACATGCTACAATTCAGTCCTGTCCTACTTCTGACAACTGAAGGAACCCTGTGTCAGAAGTAATGGTTGACTGCACTCAGAAGCTGCCTTCTGATACCAGCAGGCTGGACACAATTCCTCTTCACCTAGTTGTTCAGCAGTGTATCCTGTCCCTTGCTGGATGACAAGGTTTGAAGGAAATACCCAGCTATGCTCCCTCAACAAAAGAGGTGCAGGCAGCAGAACAGAAGGCTCAGGATGCCAGCACCTATGATGAGAGCTGTTTGAGTCAGTTTTGTTGACCCTGTTGCAACCATGCTTGAGAAGATGCTTTGGAATCCACTCAAGTGGAGATCAGACAAGGGACATCCTCACAACGGCAGAGGCTGCAGGCAGATCTTGGCAGATTTTGCCCAGCCATGGCAAGCAGACCATAAGCAGCATTCTTACCTGCATACTGCTGGCCAGAACTCAGCTCCTGCTCTCTTGTACCCCACACCTCAGACAGTCTATGCACGCTGCTGGTTACACAGACACTGTGCCTGCTCTGCTTGCGGAGATGTATTAGTACAGATTCTCCTTATATACTGCCATCAGACAGAAATCTCCTCCTGTTGTCAGAGGTGCCAAATGGAAGGCTGCACATGGCACCTATTCCAGGTACCTTTTTAAAGTCATTACACAGCTCTCATGTGGGAACAGAAACCAATCAGGCTGGGCTTAAAAATATCATTATGATGTGATATGTCACAATCATTAATGATACAACTGCACTGGAAATTGTTTTTGTTGTTGACTTCACACCGGGTGTTGCATTACCTGTTGTTAGCAACATGACCTTCAGAGAGCCTGACTACGTGGAAGTGATGCTTCTTTCTGTTGTGCTAGCCAAACATCTGGAACTTGCATTTAAAGACAGTTTTAAAGAACAGAAATGGATTCAATTTGGCACCAAAAAAAAATAAATAAGGAAACCATGATTTCCCAATGTTTGCTGTTAGTCAGAGCTGAGATACTGTAAATCACTGCTGTAATGCCTGTCTCTGTCTGGAAGCATGCTACCTTCAATGAGAAAAGTTCACAAGCATTTCTCAGAGTTCTATCCATTTTTTATTGCAACCTAGAAAGCACCTGCTACCTATTGCCACAAGCAGTTCACTTAAGTTCTCTAAAAGCAGCACCAGATCCCTAAGAAAATTCAGTTCTTCTAGAGACTGAAACTGGTTTTACCTAGGATTGTTTTTCCCTATCCTATCACAAGACAATGGGATACAAATTCTGGTTAGCACAATTAGAAAGTAAGACAAAGTAAGCTTTCAAGTGCCAAAGAGCACAAATAATTTACATATGAAAAACACACTGAAGGGTTTGTACAGTGGCTATTGTTTTAATTGCAATCTATTTACCTTTGCCCCCCACCGCTGCCAAAACTTTCACAACATGACAACGTATGTGGTCTTTAACAATGATTCACGATTCTCTAACACTTCTGTTGATAAGTATCCTCAAATATGAATGTACTTGCAGTCTAAAAAGTACTAAATATTGGTGAGAATTTAAAGACAAACATCTATAATCATGCCACTTACCATTTTCACAGGTCTCCTCAAGACAGGAAGAAACACACCTAGAAGACTAACGGGATCCCTTTTATCTAGTTGATTAGATGACATCAGGTTTGCTTGGATAGATGTTTAAAGTGCATTCAGTTTAGCACCACCCACTAAAGACTCCATTTAACTTAAAAAAACAAAACAGGGCCATCACCAAGAGCCAAAAGACAGGGAATGTCTTACCATAATAGGAAGAAAAGCTTATATGGGACTGAATCGATTAATTCTTTCTTTCCAATATAGGGACTGCTGTATCAGGCAACACTACTCCACATCCTACTGGGCTGACACAGACCTACATACCTACTTGCAGAGCACCAGAAAGTTAAGTTAAATCCCAGCAGCATCAGTACATGTTCTTCACCAGCCTGCACTAGTACCTGCCTCTAAAAAACAATGTTCTAAATACCTAGAACACCTCTAGCACGCATCAAACAAATTCTGTAGAACTATGCCCTATTAGCACAGTTGCCGCTTGAAAAGTGAAGTTTCCCCAGCATAAAGTTGCATACTGACCTGATGTTCAGCCATGAAAGCATGGGAGTTGTACCTCCACCGACAATCCACACAGTGAAAAAGACAATGAGGAGAGTTGTTGAGAACATCATTTGATGGGAGTAAGTAGCGGTATCTCGTATAGCCAGAGCAAACGCCATGGCTCCCCTGAGACCTATGTGAAAGAATGAAATAACAGAGCTTTAGAAGTGCAACTGTGCCTATTTATAAACACAGCATCTTTCCTTGCTCCCTTCCTGCCACACAGGGACAAAGTGACAGGCAGAAAGCACTGGGCTCCGCCAAGTTTTAATTATCTCAGTTTCCCTGACAAATTATGCCCTGGGATGAGTTAGAACATCATTTGTTCTAGTAGTTTTCTGTAGCTTATAGAATCCACAAGTGCTAAGAAAAGGTGTAGGTGTATGGTAAGGGTGGTGAGGCACTGGAACAGGTTGCCCAGGGAAGTTGTTAATGCCCCATCTCTGTAAGCGTCCAAGGCCAGGCTGGATGGGGCTTTGAGCAGCCTGATCTAGTGGGAGGTGTCCCTGCCCAGGGCAGGGGGGTTGGAATGAGATGATCTTTAAGGTCCCTTCCAACCCAAACCATTCTGTGACTCTGTGTGGAAATATTTCCAGAAATAAAACAGGAAATAAATGCAGAAACAAGTTGTGGACAACAGCAAAACATATTACGAAAATCAAGCAGCTCCCTGGATCCAAATGAAAATGCACAGATTTTCAGTTGATTCCATAACTGAAGTGTGAGTTCTTGATATGAAATTGTTATCAGCTGCAAAAATATTCTAGTTAATAACATATTCACAGGCAGACTATATTCCCCCTACTTCATGAAACTCCACTAGCAAGGACAAGCCGTGGCATTTGGCCATCTGCAGACTTCTTTAGTAGGGGAAACACAGGATGGTTAAGGTAGGAAGGGACCTCTAGAAGCCATCTAGTCCAACTGTCCTGCTGAAGCAGGGTCACCTGGAGCAGGTTGCCCAGGACCATGTCCAGATGACTTTTGAATATCTCCAAGGATGGAGATGTCGCAGCCTCTCTGGGCAGCCTGTGCCACTGCTTGGACATAATAAAAAGTGTTCCCTGATGTTTAGAGGGAACCTCCTGTATTTCAGTTCGTGCCTGTTGCCTCTGGTCCTGTTAACGGGCATCACTGCAAATAGCCTGGCTGCCTCTTCTTTACACCCTCTTGTGTACAGAGGCATCCCTGGCACTTACTGAGGATGCACATGTTTAGACCCAGACACACACTCCAGGACTTGCTTTAAATGACAAACTTGAACAGTTATCCGTGTGACAGAAATCTTAAGGGAGTTTAAGTCAAATACCTTGCTTTTTCCAACTTAGTGGGAGAGGGCACCCATAAGTACACCTCAGTTTTCTCAGCAGATCTCTGTTTCTGCACGTGTACATCATCTCAGCTAGAAATGACCTTCTGGAAGAGCTACATCCCAAATACCGCATCCCCTTCAGATGCACTTCAAATGAAAATACTCTATTCCCAACATGAGGTGACTGGTTGGTGCCAGCAGCTGGCATTTCAAGATGTCACTCTTCCCAGACACGACACACTTTCCGTAAAGGTTGAAAGATAAATGATGGCATGCTGCAGCAACCACTAAGTCTTCTATTCAGGATGAAGGGATGTGGATTATAAAAGCAGAAGATAGTACTATGAATTGCTTATGAGTTAAAAATAGGATTTTTTTGTTTTACTAAACATTTTTGCTTTTACCTGAAAACATCATCATGTGCTGAAAGTTCCAGCTGATCTTATGCCTCCTGCCCAGATTCAACAAGAAGGAGAGGGGGTAGATGTGTGCAGCTCTGCCCAAAAAGATTGCGATCTGTTCACAGCTGAGGGTTAAGGATTTCACTTTCCTGAGGTATGGACTCTTGGGTACCTGGCTTTAATATGAAGCTTCTGTTTTACTGAAAGGTTTACATCATGATATCAAGTGTTCTTCTTATCTCTGTCTGTATGAAACAGACTTTCATCAGTTATGTGCATACAGATCTCACTGCACAGTATGCACATTTAAACTAATACAACCAAGTTTTATCCAAGTTTTCTTAATGCACAGTGAAATTATACCTAATATTAAAATTACCAGTTGTACAAATGAAGACTTTCCTTTAAAAATTCACGCTTTAAACAACTATCACCACCACCATTCAATTATGTGTTTCAGACCGATAGAAATGCAGTCCTATGTACAGAAGGAAAACCAACATAAGACCAGCAACTGGCCGCTCCATTACAGCAAAATCTCCTACTGGCTGGCAAGCACTGAAGAGTACAGAGTTACTAAGGTGATAAATCCAAAAGACACTTGTCAGCACTAGAATGAATTTCAAAAAAAGTAGTAAAAAGAGTATTGCAGAAATTCATGACAGTAGGTGGTAAGCTCCTTCCCTTCCTTATTGTAGTGTAAAACATCCAGTGAAAAAGCAGAAAGCTGAATACACCTTCCACTGTCTAAGGAACACTTCGGGACAAACTAGAGTGATGTGGTGAAATCCTATAAAACACCAACACAACCAGAAGACCACCAGACACCGATCATTTGCTAATACTAGCTGCCCTCCTCACAAAAGTAGAAAAACACACAAGAGGCAACAGAGGTTAAGTGCAGTGGTAGAAAAAGATGTGAAAAATGGAATAAAAGGTAGGTGGGTAGGAAGAGAAAGGAACAAAATAAATACTGAAAACAAACCCAAGATAGATAGCATAACCTGAGACAGGACAGAAGGCCACAGCAAAGATGAAAGATTACAATGCTTAGTATACCAGATGAAGCTATTCTGCTCCCATCTTTATCCAATGGCTGCAGGGCTCTGGAGCATTTTTTAGGTCACAAGAATGGCCGTGAGGAGACACAGGAGAAAACTTATTACTGTTTCAGAAAAAAAGTAAATGGCCAAAGGAAAATAAAGACAAATTTAATAAATTCCTAGAAGCAGTACAGAGATGAGAAGAAACAGTGGAAAGAAGGAGAGAAGAGAAATACATTTGTGATTAGGCCACCTTTATATGCCCTTTCACCGGGTTCTATCTCATTGCCGATTGCCCTACTCCTGCAGCAAGGAGAGGAAAATCGAGACTGGAAGACTAGTTTCCCACTGCTTCATGCACATTTTTAATTGCTCGGAACTTTCAAGCAGCCAGGAATATAGTGAAGCAATAGGTACATAAGCTATTTCAACAGGGGCGGGGCGCAGAGAGGAATCTAGTGATTCCCAGTTTACAGGAGTGTGACTACTACAAAAGTTCTGGGGAATTCGAGAGCCAGATACCAAGTCAGCCAGGGACAATGGGAACTGGATACCCATCTCCAACACCAGCGCCTTTCAGCAGTGTGTACCTTTCATGTCATGGTCTGCACCACAGCTCAGTTCCTTCCTCCTCCCATCACCTGAGAACTTGACCTCTACCTTTCGGATATTGCTCAAAGGATATTCTGTTTGCCTGTGATCCTCTTTATTTACTTGAAGTTTGTTTGTTTTCTTCAAGGGATCGTTGGAAGGGAAGAGAAAAATGAATCCTTTCTAGGCCCCCAAAGTTTAAATACAAGTGCAACACAAGCACTGCTGGCTGTCATTAGGCAAGTCACACAGTAAAGCATTTTCATTTATCTATTAAAATTACATTACTTCTAACACTTGGCCGGGCACAAAGTCAACAACTGTGTGGCACAGAGACCTTAGAGATTTGATGTAAGGGGTAACCAAAAATTGTTCTCAAAATTCTTGTGCTTGCAAGACATGAAAGAAACTTAGGTCAGCCGCCATCCTCTATTTGGTAAAGCCAACAGACACCACAAGTTTTCAGGCACATAAGATAGAGAAGCCTCACACAAAGCGAAAAAGGATACAAAAGCTCCAATGATGAAAACTGGGCTGAATATATGTTTCTGGAAAGTAAACAGTGCCAAGCCCATATAAGAAAATATGAAGTTCTCTGCCAGGAAGTGCAATACCTCAAAGAGCTAGGGAGAACAGTCACATGTTAATGGCCAAGCAATAAAGTTGCTTTTCAAAAACAGTAGTACACAGAATACTACAGCAATACAGCATATAAAAAGTGAAAGACAGTCTTGCCTGCTTAGTGCGACTTCTTGATTCAACTGACAAATTATTGTACGTATAATGCGCCTGGGTAATTCCACAGAAGAGGACAGCCACCACGCCTGTGAACAGAATCACACGTGAAAATCAGCCTGTTTACTGTGTGAGCTCGACATATTTGCCTTTCTCAAGTTCTATTAAGCTTATACATCATCCTTAACCTTGAGACTTGATGAACCTTATTTTCAATTGAGTTAGATTCTTGGTTGGAATCGGGGGGCACTTGGGTGTATGAACCAAAGCAGTGCTTTTAGAAGCCACACTGTGATCTGCACCTTTGATGACATTGTACAGAACACAGAAAACTTTAAAGCACCAACACTGTGTTTCTCATTAGAAGGTTTCAATTAGAAAGTGGAAAAAAGGCTGTTAAGACACACAGCACTTCCGTCTCCATATGCTTGAACCCCAACAACTCACCAGTAAATCCACAAGCTTCTGCAAGCAAGAAAGTGCTCCAGGACATCAAGAAGAAAAGAGCCGTTTCCAGCAGGGGGAAGCAGTGCAACTTCGTAAACTTCGTCACGTTAAGTCATTTGTTAAGGGATCAAAAAAAAAACAAAACACCCTTTGGCTTCTCTGTACCCAGTATTTATGAAAAACACTTTTATGCACTAACAACCAACGCTAATTGGAAAATAAAACCCTTTTGGTGCTGAAAAAAATTAATTCCATCACATCAACCCAAACTTCAGAATCAAGGTCTCCCCTTGCAATAGTCAGTTTTGAATATTTTTGCTGCATATCCATGGCATAACTGTGGCCCCACATCTTTGAGGTAATATGTCACTCTCTGCCACATTTTCCTGCAAAGTGCCAGCAGGGAAGGGGTATATACCATGCATTCCTTTTAGATTGTATGCCTTGTCTTTTCATTTTTGGGGGTTTTGGGTGGGGGGTAGTGTCCCCCACGTCTTTAAATAAAGCATAAAATACATTCAGAAGCATTTAGTTCACAGGGCTGTTCTCGACTACAGCATCACTAAGATGAAGTAGATCTATCAGAATTTTTCTTGCTCAGATTTGTTGACAACTCTTTTTCAGCAAGTGTGGCTACTTCTGTACTTTTGAGGCAAAACAGAAAACCTGATTACAAAAAAATATATATTTCCCCTCCTTGTGTTAACGTGTTTTAGAGTAAAAGCCAACTCAGAGCAGCTCAGTCTTTCAATGAGAAGAAAAAGTAAGTTCATCTTATCTTAAGAGAGCAAAACTTGAGGAACGTCAAACACACACTGAATTAACAGTTCATACAGCTACTGAAGAAGTGGAATGGATTTCAGTAGTGTTAAAAAGGGCTCTTCACATACTACACAAAAAAAAAAAAGTTGTTCATGTATTTATAGACTGTTTTGTTTTGTTTTCCTCATCACTACTCTGGCAGCAGGTAAACCCTGAAGAGCTCACTGTACCTGAGGTGCAGACAGCTATGGACAACACCACTAGAAAACACAGAAAGAAACCATGTGCTAACAGGGGTGGTAGAGAGATCCCTGGTCTTTCCAAAAGCTGACAACTAGCACAATCTTCTCTGAAATCCACGTGGGAGGACAGCAAGAGCACAGCAAGGGCACTTGAAACAGTAAGGTGGTAGCATTCTCTCCCCTACTCATATGAAGGCAATTGGTACCTGAATGGACACATCAAGGCTGCACCACCATCCACCATTGCTTTCCATGTGTAACACAGCTGCATCCTTGGGCTCTCTGCAGCACTACACAACCTAGAGCTAATGGCAGCACTGCTGCTTGGGGAGCCATGGCTCAATATGGGATAGGGATGTTAAAAACAATTAGCGGCACCACATTTCACAAGGAAATTCACAGGTCCTGGGAGGTCTGGGGCTCGCAGCAGTCAGGTAGCCAAGAAGACTCAGTGGAAACAGTCTCCTGTGGGCTTTTCACAGAATACAGCATTCACAACAAGCCACGAGTGATTAACAGAGGCAAACAGCTGTCAGTGTTTCAATGGGAGCCTGGTTAGGATGAAGCAATCCTGAGGCCAGCCACCCACTCCTACTTCTTGTTGGCATTCTCTGCTGACTTGGATGAGGGTGAGGGTACCGAAACACATACTCCAGCCACACCTTCAGCTGCAACCCTGCTTTGTCAGAAGGCTGCACTCTAAACAAAAGCCCAAACCATCATAAAAATATGTACATATCTCCATGACAGTCGATGTTACACCAAATGTAAGACTCAGCGTATTTTTTTTTAAACAGCTGTTAATCTTCACACAGTCACTTCTCCATATAAAGCATCTCTCTAAAACTTTTGAGGATGTACTGTCACACTGAGCTATATTTTTTCCTCTCCTAAACAGACCCATTTTGTAACATCATGCTTCTGAAGCAGCAACATCCACCAGAGCAACAACTAGAACCTATCTTCCCACAGAGCATCAGATAATTCCACCACAAGTTTATCCCAGCGCCTGGCTCAAGAGGCATTGATGGGATGCTTGGGAAACTGGATAGCCGCTGTCACTCCATGGGAGAGGAAGAGATTGAACCTCGTTCCCCTGAAGTTAGGCAAGAGCCCTTGTCAGAACAGATCCCTCATTTTCAGTCTTTTCTGGCACCTTTGTGAATCAAAGCCTTTATTCCCCTTGCTATTATTGTAAGTAACCATACCAACACATTTCATTAAATCTGAAATGTAAACCTATGCTCATCATTCTGGAGGAAGAGCAGGCCGAGAGAAAGGTAAAAAAAAATCGTCATATTATTTCATATAATAATTGATCAAACTAAGTGTTAATTGAAATTAAATCAATATTTCTGTTTTCTTAACTTTAAAGCAAAGACAATTTTCTTTCTTTAGGCATGGCCTTCTGCTTCATTTCATTTCAACCATGCAGATTCTGCAATGTAGAAAGAAAATGTAAAGTGGTAGAGTACCTTAACTGTTATAAAAATAACCACAGACAATGAGGTCAAGGCAGCTTGACAAAAGACAGAACAAGTCCACGTGTATTATCTGCATGATATTTGGAAATCAAGTATTCTTTCTGTTTTCAAAGGACTATGAAGGACTGCATGAAACCCCCCACTCATAGAGAGGTACAGTTACAGGTTATACATACAGTTATAGGTACTTCACAGCTACAGGAATAACAGTCTACTTCATTCATGATGTAAGTTATGGGTTTTAATCAGCTATGGAGAGTAAAATGCAAATTTACAGTTTCCTTCTACAGTATTGCATGACAGTAAGTGGTTTTAAAAAAGAAAATAGTTAAAATTGTATAACAGAGCAACAATTTAAGGATTTTTTTGTTTGTTTTGTATTTTTCTTTAAAAAAAACAAACAACAAAAAACCCACCACCAAATAACCCGCGGAAGCTGTCTTCTGAACTGCCTTCCCACTCCCAGCCTCTTGCGCCCTCCTGAGCACGTACATTAGAAACAGCAAGAACCACTTGCTGCTTCAGAAGCATGATTTTACAAAATGCATCTGAATGCATTTCATCTGTAATTAGTAGCCAACCAGCAAGCCAAAAAACTCACAGCAACAGTATTTGATCAACCAGAGCTGCAGATGGCCGGTAGCCTAAAAATCAGTTGAAGAATCATGGTTCCGGGACACAGCGATTGCAGAACAGTGGAACTGGAAGACCAAACCTTAAAGCATCACAGCACATCTTCCCCTGACACCTGAAGGGTTACCATTGTGCAGACATATATCAGTAAAATCTGCACAGTGGGCATATAACAAGATACAGTTGAGACATTATTACTTAAGGCAAAGAATCATAGGTTCATTATTACTGTATAAAATAGTACATCCTACCCCTTTTAGATCAGTTTTCAGAAACCTAGGCAGATCAAAGCAATTTGGGATGTCTACAAATATACTAGGTAGTCTAAAAGCAAAGAATTTGAATTTTTTTCCTGAAGAAGCATCACAATTTCTGGAGTATGTCAGGCTTAATAAGGTCTACTACCTGAGCTTAAAAAAAAAACCAGATTGTTACTGAGCACCTCAAAGCTCTAATCAAATAGTGGCAGTAAGCTTCAAAAGAGCAGGCCGGGTCATGTTATGATGTTAACTCTGGTAGAGATACAGTCTTAACCAAGATGGATGACATCAGATTTCCAGCAGAAAGGTTAAATGCAGGACTCTAAGAAAGAGCCCTGTAGGTCAGAAATAGCTATTAGTGATTTTCCTGACAACACAATCAAACACCAGTTATCATATGAAGTGTCTTTCAAGCCAAATGATAAAAACCATTTTTTTTTAATTTCCTAAAAAGAAACAGAACATTAGGAGATGACCATTTAGGGCTCCCCCTTAGCTTGCAGCATGATCACTAAATTTCTAGTGTGGCCACAGTTATATTGGAAAAAGGTGATTTGTGTGTGTACATATATGCCTTTCTATAGGCAAAGGTCACAGGAATACTGACCACATCTTCACACTCAGATTAAAGCAAGCTAGTGCCAATGTTGCTGTAGTTGGAAAGAAGTGAGCCCTGTTAGTACCTGAATGTGACATCTAGCCTGGAAAAGCTAAACGTGAAAAAGGATATCAGAGCTGTCACAACCCCCGTCACCGCTCCCATCATGAAAGAGCCACTGAATATTCCCAGGAAAACACCAACAGACTTGAAAAACGCTGCTGCATCAAAAGCATGGGTATTTTCACCGGTTGGCTGGTAGGCAACTATAGACCTGGAAAAAGAGTAACACAATGAGAAGTTAGAAGGGGCTTTGGAAAAGTTTTATTCCATAACAGCAACACCCGAGCAACAGAGGGGACAATCCCATACTGAAGGCAAATTTGCCTTTCTGGTGTACATACGCATGAGGGATCTTGTCAAATGTTTGCAACGTTTATTAATCCAGTTCAAGCCAAGTTATTTAAATTTAAAATAACATTTCTCAGAAAAAAACATTTATTTTAGACAAATACCAAACGCAATTAAGTAATTTCAGAGTAGAAATTCAGGTAATTACTTACGAAGATAATACAATGGCAACAGCGTCATTCAACACGCTTTCCCCAAACAGAAGGGCATAGAGATCGACATCAGCATGCAGCTCATTAAATATTGCTAGCACGGTAACTACAGAAAGAAAAGAGAAAAACCACACTGGCTGACTTCAGGAACGACTGCGTGAGCTGACAGAACAGACTTTCCAGTTTGCCTAAAGCAACAAAACCCAGGAACTGAAGTACAGGATCAAAATTAAACTGGGAAACAGACTAGTCATGTTTATCTTACAAGTAAGTAATTCCACCATGAGTTTTAGGGCAGCTCCATTAGGAAGTGGCTGTGTTGTTCTCCCATCTGCCCAGCGTTTATAGGAAAGCCCCCATGACCAAAGGGCTTGGGACAGACAAAGCACTTAAACCAAAGCCCTGATATTTTTTGTAGAACATGTTCCATATAAGATAATCAACAGTACGTTGTGCAGCTCTTGCTACTTTTAAAGGCTGTATGGGTTGTTGACTTAGCTTTATTATTTCAGCCATTGCAAAATGGTGCTAATAATCTTAACCAAAACATAGACTATGCCACAGGAGTGTGCATTTGCACAGAATTTGCAAAGGGCAAGACTGCTAAATATTTATAACCATCCTTTCAAGAAACTTCAGTCTGAGATGAAAGACCATGATCTTGAAGATGTTCCCATATATGAGCTTCAAAAAAAAAAAATCACATGGTGATTATTTGCATAAATTGTGTGCAACCACCAGCTGTTCAGAGCTCGGCTCAATCACAGGAGCTACTTCCCATTTTCACACAAATCACCACTGAGCACCTCAAATTAGCCGTTTTACATGTCAAGCTTCTTACTTCACCACTCCCTACCCTGGCCCCTGACACACAACAGCTCTCTAGACTGACCTGTCAAGCAGACACCCCTATGTGAGCCTGCTGGAATTTGAAGGATGACCAGATTATTTTGGCAAAAGCTCAAATTACTTTGCCAGAAGAGCATTCTTCTGCTTAAACTTGCAAAACATGAAGTTCATTTAAAGGAGAAAAAAAAAAGAAAAGAAAAATTTCAACAACTAAAGACCCTAAAAGCCTCAAATATTACTCTTAAATTATCCAATGTCCCAAGTGATATAGCTAAAGAAGGAAGTCCTGCTATGCAGACAATATAATAGTTTCATCTAGTGTCAGCCTTAAACTTGATGCACACTAAACAGAAAAACTACTGGGGAAAAAAAAATTAAAGTATTTGAACAGGAAAATTACATTTTTCCCCAAACAGACCATCACATCATACCATACCAGCACCAAACTGACAGAGAACAGCTTTCACAACACGCAGAATTTGCATGCATTTCACAGAAGAGGATCAGAGATACTAGTGTAACATAACTGAAAGTAAAGTGCTGTTAATACCTCCATGCTATGCAGCCAACAATCCTAGCAATAGGATTATTTTAGAAGGTAATTAAAAAATGTTCAAGCAAGCTACCTGGATCAGTGGCAGATATTATCGCTCCAAAGAGGAGGCAGTCTGTATAATAGAATTTATCAGAGAGCTGACCCACCAACTTCATTAGTTTCACAACGCCATACATGAGATTCCTGAAGAGATAGAGGATAAAACAATCCAAATCAAACAACATGGTGCATTTCAGACAGGCAAAAGAAAAGCAGAAGCAACAATATTTCAGGTGGGCTTGGTTATGCTACAGCTCTGTGGGACACTGCCACAGTTTAACACTAAGCTCTCAAAATTAATTTTCTCCTTTTCCCTATGAACTGTGTCAAGTGATATACGATCCCGAATACATCATTTAAAACGAGCAATAAAAGCATGAAAACTGTTTGCACAGTTAGTACACAGAATCTACAGGTTGTTTCATTTTTTCACCAAAGGGAACATTTTCCTGCTCAAAATTCCCCTCAATATTGCTTCTCTCAATGCAGTACATAGGCCAAAAGCTCTCAGCTAAGAATAGCCTTCAAAGTATTTATCCAGTGAAATTCTTTGAGAGATAAACCAAGGTCACCTATGCAAATCGGGATTTCTGTATTTCAGAATATCCATACAGCAAACAGAGTAATATTGGCAGCATAAGAGATTGTATGCACGTAAACCAATAGGACTAGCTTATCTCAAACTAAATGTGAGTGTACATATAACACACAAAATTATATATATATACAAAAATATGCAGAGAGAGAAAGAGAGCGTGTGCACACATGTGGGCACTCAAAGGGACAGCTCAACGTTTGATAGCTACGATTCTATTACAAGTAGTGTCCACAATTCAAGTTAAAGTCAATTCCAGTAAGAGTCTAACAAGGTTTTGCTTTGGATTGGAACATTACATCAAAAAACTCAACACCGCTCTTTACTGCTGTGGACTTGCCAAGGGATTCAAACTTGACAATATCATTTCAAGGGACAGTATTGTTTAGAAGTCAGATAAATCTTACCAAAAGCCACATTTGCATTTTGTCTGGAGGATACACAAATAAAGTCCTCAAACAAATCACAAAACTGAGGCAATCTGGAAGACTCAACACACACTTTATCAATTTAAACTTTAGTACAGAAAATAACTGATATCAGAGTTCACTCACCCAATAATAAAACAAGAGACCGCTGTTCCTAAAAATGCATAAGCCAAAATGGATCCCAAATTCCTGAAAAAGTGCCTCTGCATAGGAAAAAGAGGTTTATATACTTATTTAAAACAAGTTATATCACCTGTTCAAAAACATACAGTGCAATACTATACTTGCATTAATACACAGAAACATCGCTCCATTTCAGAGAAATGTTTCCATTACTCCAATGTAAATTCTGTCCAACTTCAATAAACCAAATAAACCACATCTGAACTATGTATTAAATCCTACATGGAGCTTATTGACAGGAAGCTTTCCACACAGATGTCTTCATAAGACACCTAAGGAGTTAGCTGCAAAACTGAAAACCTGCACCAATTAACGGTATCTTCAAGCAAGAGCAGACTCTGGGCCCTTCTGCCATTCACAGGTTGACACATCCCCACTGGGATTCGGGTTTTGGTCCACTTCTCAGCATGATTTACTGCATCTTGGATATTTGAGAAGGACCAAAACAATTCGTAGCAGGACATCATCTACTTTAAATGAAACCAATGTTAACCTCTGGCAAAGTTCAAAGGAAAACAAATCAGCAAGATTAAATAGAGCTTAATGTGTTTATAGTAAAAAGTACACGTATTTTCTCTTAAAACAATACGACCTAACCATCTATAGAGGAAATGAGATTTTTCTTACTGACATTAAAAAATATATTTGAAATGGAGAGTGCACTCCTGAACAAATCAGCAGTCTCACATAAAATAAAAAAAATAAAAATAAAAAAAAAAAGGCTATTCTCCTCAGAAATGATTACACTTACTTTCTTCAGGCTATAACCAGCATGAAAAATAATAGGAGGCAGTAGAATGTTGAAAAAAACTTCTGGGTCAAATGTTACCTAAAAAACAAAACATGAAACTTCAATTAGAAACAGACACAAACAAATCTGGGAAAGCAGTACATACATGCAACAGAGCACGGGTTGGCCAGCAGAGATATAATACAGAAGGTGCTTCTGAATTAAGCATTGAAGTTCTGTTACTATCAGGAATACAGACACTTGATACTACCTGACATTCAAATGGGAGAGGAGGGATGGAGGGGAAGCACAGACAATGGAGAAGCACTCAGCCAGGCACAAGAAGTGGTCTGCCCTCACCTTTCGCAACATGTCATTTTGCTCCACGTTGTGGATCTTCCCAGGGCTTATTTCGCCTTTGAGCGTATACTCAAAGAACTTCCCGCTGACGTTGACCAGCAGGGTTGTAAACGGCCTGTCCTCCTGCGAGCAGCTGAATGGCTTGTCATGGCCGCTGGTAGAGGGAGTCCCATATCTCAGGATCACCCCAACTATGAGTCCTGGAAGAGAGTTAAAAATCCACGAGGCTGATTTGCTACTCCCATACCTCACTTTCCAGTTTCAAACAACATCCAAGGTATAATGCACGAGTCTTACAAGCATACGTGCATAATAAACATTTTGCAGTGAATCGTTACCACCAGTTTCCTGCAGAGGAGGGGAGGCGCTGAGCACATCAAAACTACCAATGAATTTATAAAATCTGGTATCTGCCTGAAGTGACAAACAAAATACTCCATTTCGTTGTTTTGTCTTCCTCACCTTCTTTCACACCTCTAACACGTAAACCCCGAGTTGCACAAGAGGCTAAACACTAGGACACATCAAATACATTTTCCTGCCAAAGGACAGTACTGAGTAGATACACCATTGCCAGCAAACAACGATTGCTGAAAAATGTATGACCATAACGGAGATGAAACAGTGATGTTTGCCATAACGTTTTACAGCTGGAGGAAGGATGCAGCTTTCTTGCCTGGCAATTCTAAGCAAGCAAATAATGCTTGCTGCACAATCTCCTGTGTACTCTGCAAATTTTGCAACTAAAATCCAGATGACATGCATGAAGAAGTCAGCTACAAGTCTTTTGCAAGCATTTTCCACATTTCACAAAAAGAAAATAAGGTAAAAACGCGCAATCGTAAGAGACCTGAGATTCAGGAATATAAGAAGAATTACTCAGTCAGCCTAGATAAAATCCAACAAGAAAACACTACCAACAAGGGATGCATCAAACACAATGACAAAAACATAATTTGTAACCTAGTGGAAGGGCCATACCAGGAGGCTGGAGAAGCACAAGGTTTTAACTGAGCACTGTTCCTTTTACAGTGTAAAAAAAAAAAAAAAAAAAAAAAAAAAAAAAAAAAAAAAAAAAAAAAAAAAAAAAAAAAAAAAAAAAAAAAAAGAAAAAAAAAGAAAAAAAAAGAAAAAAAAAGAAAAAAAAAGAAAAAAAAAGAAAAAAAAGAAAAAAAAGAAAAAAAAGAAAAAAAAGAAAAAAAAGAAAAAAAAGAAAAAAAAGAAAAAAAAGAAAAAAAAGAAAAAAAAGAAAAAAAAAGAAAAAAAAAGAAAAAAAAAGAAAAAAAAAGAAAAAAAAAGAACAAAAAAGAACAAAAAAGAACAAAAAAGAACAAAAAAGAACAAAAAAGAACAAGACTCCAGTTCTGCAGAGAGAACGTATAAGAACAGTCAAAGTGGTTTTGGTCCAGTAAGTAAACAAATTGATAACCACTTAACTAAAGGCTCCCCTGTTACCTTAGAATGATCTATGATTTAATCCTCATTCCAGACAACTGCGAGATGAAGATGGATGTTTGATCTTTTTGCTGACAAGTCAGTAGTCAATGCTGGTTTTGCTCCCTGTGACCCTATGCATCCATAGATCTGTTTCCCCAGATGGTAAATGAAGTTGACAGGTAATAACCAGAGAATAAACGAGGTATAAGAAAGAAAAAAATCCTACCACAGACACACCCCAAAAAAAATCAACCCGGACTCATCTTTATGGGGTAGTGTAAGGAGTAACCAAACTGCACCCCAAAAAAGCCAACTAAAAGAACACACTTCATTCACTTTGAGTTCAGAATGGAAAAAGTTTTAATGCAAGAGAAGGTACGGCAGGTAGTAGCTGTGACATTAGTGGGCGGCTCAGCTTGCCTCCAGCCGTCTTTCTCTACGATCAAGAGAACATAGCAGCAATAAGATCATTAAGAAGTAACTGGAAGATTAATATGTATTTTATTTAGAAAAGTACATAGTCAACTAGAACAGAGGGGAAAAAACGCCCCCAGTAAGATAAATCTACTTTCTGAAATTTCAAGAGCTGACAATTTAAATACAGAGGTTTATACAAGCATGCTTCTAACAACCCTGCAGCATTTTACAGCTACGCATGAAGGATGCGGCAGAAATGCAGCTTTGCACAGAGTGAAGGGTTAGGGCCGCTTGCACTACCAGTTACGGCTAGAGACATCTTCACCAACTCAGGCAGGCAAGCAGCCAGAGCTTCCTGCTGCTCTCACACCCCTCACACCTAGGCAGAGCTGGGCTCACAGGATACATCGGGAAGATTGTCAGTGTTAAAAGTTGATCTAACCAGCATCAGCCAGAAATCCTGTAGTAAACCAGAAGCCAGAATGAAAATTGTACAGATGAGCTTATGCATAGCAGTGGCACAAAGCCAGATCTGCACTGCTAAGCTAAGAATAGAGAGGGGGACACTGATAGATGTAATAGCTTCTTAGGCTCAGAGACTGTCCTTTAGTGAAGTCATTGCAAAAGCAGATGGGAAACCCCTGTTGCTATTGCATTAGCAAGATGCGCGAAGAGTGGGATGTGATCACATCATACAACTGCATATAATCCACTCATCCATTTTCCCCCCAGAACAGAATATATAATTTACTTTAAAATAAGTTTTGAAGATATGCCAATTATATCCATAATTGATAGCCAGTGTTTGAAGTGAAACATCCTTTAACCCTCCGTGTCCCATGTCCCAGCTAACACAGTTACAGGGAAATACCCTGTTTTCATACACCTTCTACCAACAAAATATGAAACTGTATGACATTTGCACTGAGCACCACACTGATTAGGAACATCCGATCCCTGCTGCCAGGCTGCTGTGTCGCAGCAGGATGCAGCTGGGACCAGGGTGACCGGTGTCGAGGCAGGAGGCCAGCAGATGCGGCTGGTCAAGGCAGGGTGCAGTTGACCGGCTAAAGCTACATGGGGCTCAGTCATGAAAGGAAATAGGTGTGAAAATAGAAGGGGCTAAGGAAACGACACAAATGCCATGGACAGCTTCATTAGCAAAACATACTAAGCACTCGGTAGTCCAAAAGATGAGTTAAGAGAGGGGAAAGTTCCCCAATCTTAAAGGTACAAGTATATTGCTATATTTATCATACAGTCCCAAAATAACGAGTTTTGAACGTTAAAGTGAAATGGGTCCACTGGACAACTTTGACAGATGTGAGCTGCAGAAATCTNATCAAAGTCTTCATGGAAACCATTTTCAGTTTTCCAATGAACATCAAGTCTTTCACGCACTAAAGAGTTAGAGCCACTAATCCGGCACTTTTATTGCAAGAATGTCACAAGAGAAACAAACTAGAAAAGGGCTACAAATACTTCCAAATCTGAGAGTAGCCACAGTTCCAAAGTTTCGGTTTGTGGTAAGTGTTGCAAGGGCAAGCTTACATCACTGCTTAAAGACTCTCAGGAAGGATAATCTCAAAGATTAATACTTAATGCCCTGTATGCATGACTTGCATTCTCACTTTTAATGACAAAAGTATTTGCCAGTACCTTGCCTGTACAATGTTGATCACACAGCTGGTACACAAAGAACATGTTATTGAAAATGAAGCATTAAAAAGCTGGGAATATTTTTTCCCTTTTGAAACAAATCACTATTGATAATAAACATTGGACTTCAGACATAGTCAACACCAATCTAACAATACACCATTTAAAATGGCATATTTACTTTTGGTTTTGTTTGAGCACAGAAGTCACTGAAGTGAGAATATGAACTCAGAGAAGCACACGTGAGTGCCTGTCCCTGGTCACAGCTGCACTCTGTGTGGTTTCCAGTCCAATTCTCTGCTGAAGAAGTAGCCCTGAGGCTTCAGGGAGCCTCAGCAGGAACCGGAGGTATTCACACTCCACGACACACAGTTCAAACAGCGAATTCAAACTGTGAATCAGTGGACTGGATCAATCGGTGAACTCAAACCTGATTAGATACCATTTCTTTCATACGCTCCTGGTAAAGAGCCAGGCACCGAATACTGAGGGTCCTTCCCTACGCGCTGCAGTTCCTATTAACCAAGTTTCAGCCTGAAGGAGACTCAGCAGAGATGTTATTGCTGTTTGCAGCTCTCTACTGGGAAGACAGAGAAAAGAGGGACAGACTTTTCGGAAAAGCACATGGTGATTAAGACTAAAGGCATCAAACCTGTTGCAATGCAGAGAAAAAAAAAAGGTAGGTAAGGTTTGTGTTTGGTTTTTAAACAACGAAGTGGCTAAGCACCAGAATAGACTGTCCACAAAGGCTGTATGATCTCCATCCTTGCATATTGGGGGTTCTGGTGGATGAGAAGCTCAACATGAGCTGGCAATGTGCACTTGCAGCCCAGAAAGCCAACTGCATCCTGCGCTGCATCAAAAGAAGTGTGGCCAGCAGGTCAAGGGAGGTGATTCTGCCTCTCTGCTCCACTCTCATGAGACCCCCACCTGGAGTACTGCATCCAGCTCTGGAGTCCTCAGCACAAGAAGGACATAAAGACATGGACCTGTTGTAATGGGTCCAGCAGAGGGCCACGAAGATGATCAGAGGGCTGGAGCACCTATGCTATGAGGACAGGCTCTGAGAGTTGGGGTTGTTCAGACTGGAGAAGAGAAGGCTCCAGGGAGACCTTACAGCAGCCTTCCAGTACCTAAGGGGGGCCCTACAGGAAAGATGGGGAGGGACTCTTTATCAGGGAGTGTAATGATAGGATGAGGGGTAATGGTTTCAAACTGAAACAGGAGAGATTTAGATTAGATATTAGGAAGAAATTCTTTACTGTGAGGGTGGTGGGACACTCAAACAGGTTGCCCAGGGAGATTGTGGATTTGAGCAGCCTGGTCTAGTGGGAGGTGTCCCTGCCCATGGCAGGGGGGTTGGAACTAGATGATCTTTAAGGTCCCTTCCAACCCAAACCATTCCATAATTCTATATAGCCAAAACTCATGTGAATATGGCTGCGAGCGACCCAATCTGTGGGGGCCAGCTGTGAGCAGAGGGCTGGGCAAGACTACCTCCAGAGGTCCTTTTCAGCCTAGATTATTCTGTGATTCATACTCTTTCCCACAAACCTTTGGACCCTTCAGACAGCTACTTTATGCTGAATAGGTTTCTTTAAAAGCAACTCTGTTGATTCTTGGGTCAGTCTTGGTGATTTCTGCTGTTTTGGGGTTGCTTTGGTGGGGTTTTTTTGGTGGTGTTTAAATGAAAGACTGCACTGCTGACTCTAAATCCGAGGAGAAGAAATGGCAATATACGAGTCTGATCATAAAATCCAAAGTGATCCAGCAGACCAGGAAGGGGACGGTTTTACTTCGTCAATCCGCTCTGACTTGCCCGTTGCCCTGGGCCACAACTTGCCCTCTGGAAAGCAGGCAGGAAGGAGTGACCAGAAGACATTCAACCACTTTAATGCCACAAATACAGAAAAAAAATAGCAAATTCTGAAAGTGACACTATAGAAAACCATTTCTTAATTTGTCAAGCTGGGCAGCACTGTCAGCGGTAAGATCCAGTCTCACCTCAGCACACAGCCTGTCTCCCATTACTGCAGCCCACAGAGGCAGAATAGTGTATTTTGGGTACTTGGACACCAGCTTCCTCGTGGTGCAAGGTGATAGTGAGCAAAATACCTGTTTGCTTTTGAAAAACCACATAAAGAATACAAAAAAAGGATTTCTTACATTTGAAAGTCTAGATTTTTCCTCCTTACTCCCAAGCGGAACTTTTTACCAGCTTGAAGACAAAGAAACGCAGATGAAGAAAAACTTGGCAAGAAGGATGGAAAAAAAAGCCCTGTAAGTATTTCCAAGGCAAAAAACTAATATTACACAGCATTTTTCCTAATACAGGGTCAACCTTTGAACCTCACAGTACACATCTTCAAATTTGACAGTGATTTTTGAGGAAGTTTCAATAGTTCTTATGAAATAATTCAAGCATTTTTTCTGATCCAGAAATGAGCTGGTAATGTCACACATTAAAAGAAAAATAAATCAGATCAAATGTTACATACCACCTCCAGGAACACTAGCAAGCCATGCCGTATATCATTTGCTTAGCGTTCACTGTGCTGTCCCATACAGGAGTGCAAGGAACACTGCTATACAACCCCTTGAAGAAGGGTTAGGCAAGCAACTGTAGAGCTCCAGACCTCTGTTAGGGTCTCCAACTCAGCATCGCTGATCTATTAGCTGCTTTCTTAATGGTGCAATGCTGCCAGCATGGCATTCATCAGCTTGTCACCTCGCTGCAGAAGATGAAAGACTTGAAAAATGAGAAGCCTGTTTTGCAATTAATCCTTGTCTTTGGCAGTTTATGTTCAGCAGTGTAAACATAAAATAAGTCCTCACCCCATTTCAGTTAAAAAAGGAAAAAAAAAAGAGGTGTTTTTTCAACAGGGAATGGAGGCAGGTGATACCATTTTTTGAAGTCTGAAGGAAATTTTGGGGATATCCAAAACCTGAAATGGTGAATAACAGATTCAAGGTCATGCTTTGTCATTGCCTTAGGACTATTTTAAATAAGGAAGTTAAAAGACAGTAAACAATCTGGTAATTCTTCCTTGTAGGCAAACGTAGCAGTATGATATCAACAGCATCTTTGTAATAAGCATTTAATTAACTTTTTAAATAAGCCAAACTAAGCAGAGTTTTGAAATTAAATAAACAGATTACTCAAAAATAAAGTTATTGGGACACTGTGCAGAACGAAATGTCAAGTTAACTTGCTGGTTCTGCACTGCCAGATATGTGTGCACCATGCACACCCTCGCCTTCTCGCGAGCCTTGGGTTACGAAAAACCCACAAGAGTCTCTGTGATGCTTAAAAATGCCTTCTGACTAACTGTTGCTCTGGGTTTTTCTTAAGGGAACTAATTCTTGTGCAGGTCGTGTCATGTTACTGTAATCTACATACTCGTATGTACACTGAAATGGTAAAAAAAATTATGAGCTACAGAAGCAGGCAGATATGCTTTATTCTGTAACACATGTTCTTACTGATGGTGGGGTTAAAGAACAGGTTTAAGGCAGAAAAAAAGTAATTTAAAAATACAATTATTGAGAGATTTAAACAGAAGACTGCTTTGGAATTTCAATAGTTAATTTCTGAAGAATTATTAAGTTTTACATATAGCTTCGCATTTGCACAGGAGAGTTACAACTCCAGAAAAATTGGTTTGTTCCAAATAAGATGGGAACCACAGAAACAGGATCATAAGAAGTGTGGCAAAATGATAACCAGTAAGAAAAATTGCTCCCTGTATTCTCCCCTAGAATCTAAAAATCCAGAAAAGAGAGAGTTAAAAAAAAAAAACCAAAACAAAAGTAAAATCACACATCATATATTGAACAGACTAAACTGAAGGCTCAGCCCTGGAAGAAACTGTTGCCCTGCGGTAAGAGCATGTGGCCTCTGGTCCAAGCACAGGACTGTGAGTCAAGGCTCCAGACCCAATTCCCAACTTTAGCAATGACTCAGTGGAAGAGCTCAAAACAAGCCACAGAAGACAATTTAAAGAGACACTCTCAACTTGGAAATCAGATGCTACAGTTATAAAAGGCACAGGTATTTGTCAGGGATTATAAAGAAGCTCAGAGTCCACAACTAATCTCAACTCTCCTTGCTCACGTGTTTTCAAGTTCATTTACCACATAACCATTGTTTCATGCAACACAGATTTAACAGAGCATCTGCCATTAAATATTTTCTAAATACATTTTTGGCAAGCATAAAGAATCTTTTAAAATGTTAAGTATCCCTCCTTAGCTATAACACCCAAAGCAGTGAAAGCCATACATATACTAATGCCACACACGTTCCTAGAGTCATAAGCAGCAGTGGACAAACACAAAGACACTACCAACCTCTGCCCCACTCTGGCTCCCTCTCCTTGCCCCATACAGAAGGGACTCCCTAACAGGGCACCAACTACAACTGATCCCAGTCCCCTGCGGCAGGACCAGAGGTGAAGCATTTATTTCAAAACAGACTTCTAAGCCAGATGAGGAAAAAACCCCAAACACTGAGATTCTTTCCCCCAGGCACATTGGTGACCACACTGACACACACTGGAGAAGAACAAAGGACAGGAGCAGCAGCAGCTCTATCATGTACATAACAGAAAACTTCCTATTTAATTGCAGTGTTTCGCTACTGCTTTTCTCTCCATTTGCATATGCATGCTAGAAACGCTTGGCATATCTCAAACAGGAGGCCACAAGCTCCTCGGAGTCCAAAAAATAACATCAAGCTTCTTGTTACAAAAAGCTTTGCAGTAACATCACCTGTCTCAGGCAGTAGCACAAAATGAAGCTTCCCAGTTTAAAAGAAAAAAGCCCAGACAAGAATTATTCTCTCCCCCCCCTCCCCAAAATGTGCGGTAAAGCTTCAGCAGAAGGAGTTATTAATCTGTCATTGCAAGGAGTCAGACTTCAATCTGCATCCCAATTGAAACTCATTAAGCAGCAGCAATCTCTTTGCTGACACTGTCATTTAATTTTGAAGGTTTGACATAAGGAGAGGATGAAGGGGGAAGGGGCAGGAAATACATCCACCTCAGCACAGCTTTGGGTTCAAAGACCCCACAATAGCTACAAGGAGAGCTGTTAACTATAGATAAACCTGTTCTCTTGCTATGAGGAGTTCTGCATCCCAGCCTCAGGCTTTCGCTCATTTGAGGGATATTTAAAGTGATGGACACGTGTGGAGGCCTTGATCCTAAAAAACCTTTCTGGGAGCTTCCGATTAGGACAGGGGTCCAAGCAAAGAGTTAGCAAGAAAAGAACAGGCAGAAATTTGAGCAAGGGGAATGAATTAAAATCTGCATCAGAAAGGTACTTCTCTCTTCCCAAAGGTCTTTAGCACCAATCCCCATCTATTTACTAACACCACAACCTCCTACCTGTACAGACAGGCAAAGGTTTCAAGTTGACTGAATTTTCAAGGAAATCTTTTTTTACTGAAGCGAGGCCCACGCTCTGTAGCTGTGGGCAGAAGACCAACCAACACTTGTAAACAAGATGGTTTGTGGCTTACAAGGAAATGCACCAATGCAAAAGACAGAAATAGCGGCAAGGTAACAACTCTGGCTTTCTGTGATCATTATGTCTGACCACAGAAGTCTTGTCTATTGCAACATCCAAAACACACACAGGCTCCACAGAAGATCTATTCCACCTCACAGGGGCAACCTGCCACTTACAGACATCTCCCAAAGCTGAGCTGAGAAGCCACGTTCCCTCTATTTTGCCTTTCTGTGTGTCTGCTCAGAGCACGGGCACTTCGGTGGCCATGGCCTTGCTACAAAAACACCACAATTCTCAAGGCCTCTCTACAGCTGCTCAGCCCACTGACTAACTACTCTGACATCCATCCCGCTTCACATGCCAGGAACCAAAAAGAGCCTGGAAATACTCTTCTAGGAGCTTATGGGCAGCTGAACAGAGGATCAAAGAAATCGACAATTACTTGCTCAAGACTGCTTCTTCTGCTTTCATATACAGTGTAAAATTTAAGCAGGTTTTTTTTAGTAGTAACTGCAGGAGCCAGGCAAATGACTGCTGCCACAGCCTGGGGTGCATGAGCAGTTTTATGACACTTATATCTTCCTGAGTGATTCCCATGAGCTAGAGAGGAAGAAGACAGACTGGACTTCAAGCTGCAACAGGAAAAGCCAGCCAAAATCTCAGCCTCCTCACAAGCAGCACATTGTCCAGGTCCCACAGCTGCAATTCCCAACCTCCTATGCAGCCTGCTACCACCCTCTTCCTTCTTTCCTCTTAAAGTAGTACAAGCTTTACTCACTCTACAGTTCCCAGTCACCACCTTCTTGCTCTACCCTCACTACAGACTAATGCCTCCTTGTCTGCTCCTGACAGGTCTTGCATGCTGCTCTGGCCTGGCATTTTTGCCATCTCTTCCAGCCTCTTTAGCATCAGTAGTGCCAGCATGATGCCCAAGCAATCATATCTGCTTCGACTCTCCTCTGCATCCCACCGCAACTCTAACCCCAGCATGTCTCACTAGTGACACAGACATGGTTGGGAACCTATGATTTCATGTCCCCTCCTAGTCCAAAGGTGCCAGCTGAGTCCTAGTAACATCAGATTTGTTAGAGATAAAGAGCAGCCAGTCTCCGTGATGTGGAAAAACCTGACCCACTGACACCACAGAGGCTTGGTGCAAGGCCCCTTGGCAGAACAGAAAAAGGTAAGGAGTAAAACATCCTTCCAAAGGCTGACCTCGCTGGCACGAGTGGAACCACTGCACACCCCATGAGCTTGCTCTTATCCTAGCCATTTTAAGTGCATAAAACTATTTATCTACACTGTCTTTTGGCCATTCATTCCTCTCCCTGCATACTCTTTCAAACAAATACAACCTCGAGAACAAACATAAGAAATTCTCAGCTTGAACCAGCAGGTTTTCCCACAACAACTCCCAGCCCCGCACTAAAATCTTGGGTTTGGACATAAGCAAAGTAATCACTATAAAGCAATTCTTGCACCCAAGGAGGATGGGTACCCTTTCAGGAAGATACCAAGTCAAAAGAAGGCTCTTTCTGTTTCACACTCTTCACACTACTGCACTGTCAGGGCTGCTTCAGAGAAGGTCACCAAAATACCCTACAAACTTCCTTAGTAGTTTCTTATGACATAATTTTTATCAATAACAAGGGGTTAACTATGTCTAACTAGTTCAGTTAGAAAATTGCTTAAGTCAACATGCTTTTAAAAGAATTAGCTGCACATGGTATGTATAAAAACCTGGGAACCTACGCATTTGTCATCAGAAACTTGGACAACTCCCAGTTTCCACTAAACTAGAGGACAGGGGACAGACTCACACCCACACACGTGAGGTAGCACAGAGAGTAAGCAGGCCATGAAACCAAGCACTGCTGCTCACCATGCACATCCTTTACCATTTTTGCATACATGAGTTTAAGTAATCAGCCACACTACTGCTCGGATGTAACCTTCATGGCATTTTCATTTTACTTTTTCATTTAGATTTTTTCAAGTGCAATACAGCATCAGCTAATTATGGCTTCACTTCACTTTCACTTCTCCAAAGATACTCTTTACTTAGACAAAGAAAATGCTTAACAGAATAATACAAGTGCCAGTGACAACAACATGCAATACAATATAATGCATTTTGTCTAGCTTTCAACTGCCATCCTAAACCACAAAAGTACCTCATTTAATAGTGGTGTGGCTGTTAGGGCTCTGGTATCAGATAAATAGTTTAAACTAACACAAAAAACCAAAAATGTTGGTTTGTGCAGATAACAGGTTACACCACCCTGCACTTAAGGGCTGAGACAATCTACATCTGTCAACATCGCTCAAGAGAGCTACCCTCAGAGAACACGCAAGGCTTTACAACAAGCTTTACATTTTAAAAAGTTACACTAGTACACTTACAAGCTAAGAAGAGAAACTAGTCAGAGCCTAGGCTTGCCTGTTCCTCCCATTACTGCTCCAAGCTGGAAGATACATAACTTTTCCTTTAAACCCATTACTTGAAGCTTCCAGCCCAACAGAGCATTTTCAGCCAAACATGATACTTCCCATATCCCAGAAGCTATGTCTTAGTGTGTTCTCAAACTATTAGACTTGAGTTCATTTACACCCCATAGGCAGACACTGGATCTCCTTTGTGTAATTCATGTTAATAAAAGCCACAGAAGTGCTAAAAATGAAGTTAGTTTTTTGCAGACGCTGAAAGTCCCTGGTGCACTTGAAGAGAGTTATGATTTAATGATTTGCCTTTTAAAAGCCATTAGCACTTCGCAAGAGCTCACACACATTTATCTTTCAGGTTGTTCCTCAAGAAAGAAGACCAAACCAACCAGAGAACAGTAATTAACTGCAAACAAAAATTACAGTATTGAAGTATAAGCACTGACTTAAGTCTGACAAACAAATCTAATACTAAAGTTCAAGCTCAAGTTCAAAATCTAAAGACGCATTAGGAGATAAGTGAGATGTTCTTACAAAGCATTTGCAACTGGCATACATAACTAAAGAGAAAAAGAAAATCAAAATTTGTCTCAAGCCTCCAGGGGAAAAAGAGAAAGGAAAAAAAAAAAAGTTTTTTGCCTTTAGATGTGAGCTCAAAGTTACTTGCCAAAACCACTTTTGAAACCTAAAAAAAGCCACCTCTGTGGGTTTAAAAACCAAAGAGTCTTTTGGAGGAGTTCTAGCAAATTCCCAAACCACATAACTTAGAGCAGTGCTTTTCAATTTCAGCTATGCAGCTTCTTACACAAAAATAATTCAAAGTGTTATCATGTTTATCATGGATTTCCTTGCCAAAATATGTGCCAATGTAATGACAAGTAACTTTTGTAATTTCTGCATGACTTTCTACTGGCTAAGGGTTTGCAGAAAGGAAGAAGTCAGATTCTTTGCTTAGGCTGCCCCAAAACCAGAAAAGACAGCTGTTTCAATAGCATCAAATTTGGGATATAAGGTGCAGAGAATGAAAACTTTCCACTACCATAAATAAGTCCAAATGGTGGGAACTTGCAGACAGTTAGCAATCCTGAAAATTGACTCCTGTGCATCCAAAGACAAAACCAGAGCTCAAATCAGAAGTTTAGAAATGAAAGAACCTTTATGTTCGCAGACGCTGCCTAAACCAGTTTACTCAGACTGTATTTCCGCAAGGTTCCCCATGGCTTTTGGCAGGGGACAAAAAAAAAAACAAAAAAAAAACCAACCCAGTTTGTCGTCATGGAGCAGCCCCATCTACTCTTTCCTAGCACATCAGCAGACCTTTATCCACAGTTTTGTTGCCATTTCACTGACAGGTGCAGGTTGCACCTCTCACGCATCTCCTGCACATTCAACAACCAGCTCCCTCTGGAAAAGTCTAGGTCCCAGTGAGCCACTCTACATCAAGCGGACAACCAGAACACGCAGGCTGTAGCGCTGCCTGGACAAGCAGCCTCTATCAAGTCACTTGTTAATATTCACCCTCCCGAAAAGGCAACCTGAGACTTTCAGTAGTTCCCACGGATCAGGAGCAAAACCAAGGTCCCGCTGTGCTATATAAAGTATTCTTTCTGCAAACTGCTTAAAAGTTTAATACAACAGGAGCCATAAAATTGATGATTATTGCTTTACCCTCCAGACATGGTGTTGCAAGCACACCTCTGAATTCAAAGAGCCTGGCGAGAACCCCAGCAAAGGCACAAGGCGGTTTTTAAAAGACCGGCTCTCACTCCGGAGATCGCAGAGTATCAGGTTTATTAAATATTAAGGCCAGACAAATTGCAGAGATGTCAACAAGATTCATGGCTTTGCAATCCAACACTGACAGACGGAATGGTCTCTGTGGTATCCTCACCTAATGTTGCTGCAGATCTAGCAAAAGGTGTGCCTGCATGAAAGTAACTTAATTTTTTGCAGACAAGGAGCAGAAAATATTTTGGTTAGAACAACACTTCACAGTTCCAGTTTCTGAGTCTCATAAAAGCAAGGCAAATTCTGTCAAATGAAATATGTACAAGTTATTTTGCTGGGCTTAAGTCCTATCCTTATTAATGCCTGTGCTTTAAAATACATTTGCTGTAAAAGATTAACTAAAGACCTCCATAAAAGTTTTTTAAAAAGGGGATTCAAAAAGGAAAGTCAAGAGTTCTGAAATGGTAAGTTACAATAGTAAGAAAAGACTCTGTATTGCAGCTGTTAAGACAATCACCTACTACACTAGGAAGAAAAGTCCAAATTAGCTTATGAGTACCTCCAAAGAGTCATCCACCACAGTTCTGCCATTGGTTATGAAAGATTAGAAACAGTTCTGGGTATCTACCTAGGCTTCCACATTTACCTTGATCAAAACTACAGCACAAACTCACAGGACACCAGAAAACCCACAGATGCTGGAGCAGGGAGGGCACCATGTATGGTCACCACATAGGTCAGAAAGGGAGGAAGAAGGCTGACGACAGGTTGTAGAAGCGAAGACAAAAATGCTTACCAAGAGCAAAGTACAAAGAAGCTGTAACCAAAACTACATGGAGCTGCATCCCCCGACTTGTGTCTTTCCTCCATTACTGCTACCATTACTTTATCTTAACTCCAATAGCATGTTTTTTGTGCAGAACACAATTTTCTAAAGCAAACTGACTTCTCCCACTCTACATATGCCGCACAATAAACTTCATTTCAGTTTGTTTTAAAAAATTGCTCTCTGTTCTCAGCAATCAGCAGGCAGAACATAAGAACATTGCACAGGGTTAGACAGCTCAAACGTGAAATCCAACCTCATTCCAACACACGTCTTGGATTTACTCTAAGATCGGACTTGTTACAACTCACAGGAGGCTGCTGTGCACTAGGACCATGTTGGTTTGTTAAAATTTGGAAATGATATCAGCAAGGTGGGTCTCTTCCAAGAGTGACAAAGCCTTAAAGCGAAGCCATGCTGTCTGCAGGGCTGGATTCCAGACTTGAGCCTATAAGAGCTTCTGGGTGGTGCGAACAACCACAAGCCATTTTTCACAAGGGGTCATGACTTGGCATTATTGAACAAGTATTTAGAGGTCTGATCTGCAAGAGCAGTGTGCTTTCCAAGCTTCACTGATACATAAGAGCATATCTGGGAGCATAAAGAGAAGAAAAATCCCAATTGCAGGCATCAGAAAGGGACAACTAAGAAAGATTCAGTGAATGCTTTTGATCTTGTCCTTGCCACAACTCCTAACCTGCAAGATGGAGTAATAGCACTCCCCTGCAAACACATCATGGGATTTAATGGTTGTGTGAACCCTCAGAGAGTAACAATCATATTCTGAAAGAACAGGAGAAGGAAAGAAGAAAACTTCCTTCTGTTACATAACAGCTCCATATACCACATACAACTCTCTTCTAGGAGCTAAGAGGAGTCAACACTGTGAGTAAAACAGACCTTTCAAATCAACTGTACAAGGTCATTTGCTGTTTTGGACACCCTCTGCCTCCAACAGTATCTAGGAATTGACCTTCATCGCTGCTAGAAACACAGTATCCTTGAGCCCAGGGTAAAGCACAAGTTCAGCTACGCAGCTAAAGCTGAAGCATGGGTCAGGTACACTGACACACAGATGATGACGCATTTTCTTAGAGTGGGCACAAGCTGAGCACAGGTTGGTCTAATACACTTTCAGAGTGTGACAGTCATTGCTTTTGCAGTTTCCAAAAGACCTGGTGAAATATCCTAGGAGTCCACATGACCATGGGATATAGTTAATATCAGACATTGTTATTTGATTTTCTGTGCCAGAAGTAGTGTGGATGCTGGTTCATACAAGTGTGCTATACAGGCCAGTTCCTTCAGCACAACCCATCAAAATTATCTAATAGGAACATGAAAAAAAAATAAAAACACACACACACATATATATATAGAGAGAGGGGTCATATATATATATAGAGAGAGAGAGAGATATATCTGTGACATGACTATAGCAATGTAAATCCAGCCTGACAGATAGCAGCCGGGCAACTGATGCCTACAGAAGTGCAAATATTCAATTAGCAACTTCTATCAGCAATAATCACAGATGTCCTGATGTCAGGGGACGCAGTCACACCAACTCCTTTCGAGCCAGGGAACATACATATCTTAGCGGAGATCTGCAAGAAAGCACATTACTCTGTTCAAGACTGCTACAAGCAAAGATCCTAAAGATAGCAACTGCATGCAAAATTATTTAACTGAAAATCTGAATAATATTCAAAACATGCACCTAGATGACTTATATAGCACTATGTCTTCATCAAGGGAAAAACTCTTCCCCATTGCTTCCCTCCCTCTAAATACATATATATATATACACATGTATACATATATACACACACACACACATATATATCTCTCAAATAACTACTATTTTCAAGCTCTTAGTTTGCTATTCAAAGGCTCTTTATGCAAGACTTGTAGTTAGTAACAACTGTCACTAGCAAAATACTGTTCAGGAAAGGTTCTCTCTTTAACTATAGATGTCTTCAAAAGGCACCGTTAACATTTGCCACTTCAGTAGCTGTATGAAAATCCCCAGGTTTTCCTTGTTGACTCAACCAACAACAGATTCCGTAGTGAAAACTCAAAGGCGAGAAACCTTCTTCAGACCAGAATATTAATACTGTGTGCAATAAATAACACTCACATGAGTGTTATATTTTTATACAATATTAGCAGATGTTATATTTGGTTTGTGCAGTTGCTAAACCAACTAGTGCCAATGGAATTGGGAGCCCCAGTCAGTCTGAAGAGACACAGATTTGTTCTGATCTGCACAGGCAGTGCCAGGTACACTAGGTACCCATACCCTGCAAAGCGCTTCACCAAACAATTTCATTCTAATTCTTTATTTTGTACATTGTACTAGCTTTCTAATGTTTTGTCTGTTTAAAGTGTTGGTCGTAGATGACCCCCATTGTTCTCTTGGGAGCAAACTGGTAATGTGAGATGTTATTTAGTTGCTCCGGTACTACAGCAAAGTGCTGCATGCTACATAAGAGTACAGCAACTGCCTGTTTACTCTTGATTAACACTGTATTTAGAAAAGACTAGTATCGCTGAGGATAGAAGTGCTAAAGTGTTTTATCAGAACACCATGGGAAAAAGCTTGCATTTACCACCACCCACCACGACAAGGACAAAGTCGGATCTGAATGCACACAACTCTTGGTCACGGTACTATTTATATTTGTGATCACAGGGAACATTTCAGACTCCAGAATCAACTCTGATCTTCAGCCAGTACAGCAAGGTCTTCCTTCTTCAGTGCTCCTGGCATAACATAATGCAGCATTCCACTTGGAATTGCGAGTGCCTTTTTGATAAGGCTTGTCTGATAAGACAAGCACAGCTACAGCTAGCGATGGAAAGTAGAATTAAAATCCAAAGTTACAAGCTTTTAGTGAGAAATAAACAAATCAATCACGCTTAAGACAAGAGATACACTAGTACATCACATGCTGTCTTGGAATACACTCTCTCTGAGTACTCTCCTGTGCTTTTAATAAAATGAGTACATTACCCAAAGTTAACATTTTTTGCCAGCCCAAATACTTCACAGTATACTGAGAACTGAACAAATGCCTGGGACAATCCGTCCATTCATGACCACTGGAGTTCATCATTCCTACTTATTCTTCATCCTTTGCAGATGCAGTAAGCCTTATGAATGCAGGCTTTCTTCAGATTGTAAAGAACGGCAATAGGGCCATAACAAAAATCCATCCAAAGAAAATCCAAGCTTTCAGAGCATGCACCGAAGATTTGCTGATCTGTACAACCACCAGCTAGAAAATGTACACACTCTTCAAAACAAAACAGGAAAATGGTGGAAATTGAGTCAAAAAAGGTTTATGAAGCACTACATCATTCCGATGCACTTCAAAAGCTGCAAACTGCTTCTGTATAAATAAAGTTGTTTTGCAGCATCCTCCCTCCCAAATACACAAAAAGACTACCTTTCCCCACTCCTTTGCGTAGGGATCAATGGGTCACAGAAAGCAGGAATTACAACAATAAAATGAGGTTATGGATATGCCGAAACGCTGTTACAGGCACTGTGGAGTATTCTGCTGCTTCTGTACAAAAAGTATGTTCGTGTCAGCTCCTGACAATGATAAGTTCTGAAGCTGTAGCAATTAAAGTAGTTCTTGAGAAAAGAAAAATTACTGCTGCGATGCCTATTCATGCCAAGGACCTCGAGAGAATTACTGCTTCAGCGAGCCTTCCCTCAGTAGCAGGCAAACCAGCTGCACAGTGCTTTTGCTATAAGTCAATGTGAATAAAAAATTGCCTCTCAAATTCTAAAAATAGATTACACAATAGACAATGCAACACAGTAAATACACATTCATTGCATTTTTTTTGCAAAGCTTTTAACAAGCTGTATCAATTTAAGCAAGAGGACTTGTTATGAAATATGAGCAGGTTAAGCAACAATAAATGGAAGATCAAATTGGATAACTGTTCCTTACCGTAAAGTGTTACCCAGCTATCAGACCCAGAGGTGCACAGGATCAGTTTTAGGATTAGAGTTAATTATCACAAGGAAGCAACTAGGATATTTAGGCTATCATTTTATTCTGGCATAAATGACTGTAATATTTCAGAAGGAGCAGCAGAACTTTGAGGGTGAGTACAGCATTATCATTATTACCATAACATTGCAGGTTATTAGATCCAGATGGGTGCAGGAGAAACTGTCACCACCTGGATTGTTATAACAGCAAAACATAGATGAAAGGTGTGCCCAGTTACTCATGCTAAATGCTGACAGACTGAATTGCCAGATCATTGGGAAAACACTCAGGCTGCAGTCAGACAAGTTTTAGACCACAAACATAACAATAAAAAAAAATTGGCAGATAATATAATTAAGTGTATAAAATTTACTTATTCAGAAACCAGCATACTGGCTTCTGAACCAGTAAATCACTACTAAAAGATCTGCTTCAAACACTGGGTTCAGCTTTGGTTACCCTCTGAGCAAAATACCATCTTTTCCAGCAATTTAAGTGGAAGATTTATCATTGATTTATCATTGTTAACTGAAAGTTAACAAGTTGTGCCACAATTCGCTGTCACAACAGTAACTAAAAATCTTGCACTGTATCACACAGAAATAAAGGACTGAGCAGATCTCACGAGATGAGTAATGCACACAGTGCCCAATACCAAGACACTCATGGCAAACACCAAAAACCACAAAAAGGGCACAGGAACATCCCCTGCTAACTATTTTACCAATATTCAGACACCTGTTAAAAAAAAAAAACCACACAAACAAACAAAACTAGCTCTCCTTATAGCTGTTGGCTGGAAACAAAAGGCACAAGAAGTCACTCACATGCCCCCATGCCAGGTTAAGACTCAGCAATGGGGAAGGGGCACTGCAGCACCCACGTGTTCTCTAACACTTGTGCTTCTCCCATAAGGAACATGGCAGCTGCCAGCTTCGCAAAGCTGCTATAAAGCAAAAATCATGGGCACGTTACAGGAACAATTAGGCTATGCAAAGTCAGATCATGTTTAATCAGGACACTGTATGATCATTGCAGAGAGTGAAGGGTTCTGCTTTTCCCTGAACAGAAGGGACGATGCTGGTGGAAATTGCTGAGTAAGGACAGAATCACGACTCATGATCAGAGTTCAGCAGCCAGTTTCCTGACCAGCCTTGAGCAAACTTTGCATGCTTCAGATCCAGTACTATTTTGCATCTTTAAAAGGCAAAAATAATTAAGGCTTTACAATGCTTGGATACTAATATGGTATTTCGCGGAGCTGTAGATACATACGCACGTTTTTCTTTTTTTTTTTTCCATCCCACATAAACAGGTAGTGAGAAGAACTGGGTCCTAACTTTAGGCTGATGAGCAGCGGTGGCCCAACTGTTCCCCTGCTCCCTGCTATCACACCATCACTTCAGGTGTGCCAAGCAAGCAAGAGTACAAATGTAGCAGCGTAAACAGGTGACTAAAAACATTTTTACAGGCTGAGCAGTATGTGGTTCAGAGATGGTGCAACGGACATTGACTTCTGATAAGGTATGTCACATAGCTCAACAGCCTAACCCCGGCCGCGATAAGAAGCCCCCCTCTCCAATTAAGTTCCTCAGAGAAAGTGTTCTTTTTCAAGATTTCCTATTTATCATCTCAAAGACTTGAGATTACTGGACTGTGACCCACAGACAATGTAGAAAGGTGTGCCAAATAGCACAGGAATATAGCAATGAAAAGCCTAGACTAGTAATCAGAATATTTTTCTTCCTTGCAGAAAAGCTTCTAGTTTTTCAGGCACTGTTTTGTCATCCCTAAAATCAATCAATAAATAAATTCATATTCTCCCAGATATGAATACTTCTGTCTTCCCATAGCCAATCTCTCAGCCCATTTCAATAAGCCTGACTGAATTCACTGCCTTCTCCTTGGCTAAATCTCTCTCCACAGATACAATTCAGCCAAGCATTTCTCCTTGGGGGTACCTGTTGCCCCAGCAATTTGTTCTGCAACTTCTTCTGGACAGGGTAGGTGACTTCTTCAGTACTGGCTGATCCGCTGCTTACTGAAGCTTACGACAAAATTGCTTGATCCTAGTACTTCAAACTATTAAATCATAGATAAATTTTCCTAGTCGATACAGCCACTTGTTTAGCAGAACATGTCCTGCCAATATGCCATCCCAGTAGCAACCCCAAGTCCATGGAACTTGGACAGTTCAAGTTACAGCACAAAAGTGAGCTTTTTTCCAGACATTTTAAAAATAGGATATTGTTTTCAATTTAATTTTCTTTAACTTTGAAGCCCAGCATTATGGAACGGACCTCTGGCTAACAGGAATCAGTAAGGTCTTCCCAATACTTTTTAAGAGCCCCAGAACACCCTTCTGGTCACACCAGACCACCACCTCTGAACCACGTTAAACCCCTGCCTGTTCAGGAGCTTCCCATAAATCTGTACTCATCAACAAGTTGCTGTTTCAAGTTTCTCCACCAGTAAGGCAAATACAACGTACCAGGTAAATCACCTATAGTAAGAATTGTAAAATTTAGGAGTATACCTAACGACTACTTAAGATGCATCAGATTGTAATTGATCATATATTTCAATAAATGATTCATAGACCTTTTATGTTCTCCATACAATACGCACTCAGTTTATGTTTCAGGACAACAGAAAGAAGGCACCTAATTTTCTTTAGTTGACAGGTTTTTCCAGTGTCTTTAGAAAAAAAACTCCATCTCCATGTGTAAAATCATATATATTCTATACTATATTAAATGCAACGAAATACTGTTTCCAATTGAGTGAAGCATCAGAAAAGTGTCACGATGTTCAGATAGAGGGTATTACACAAGAACAGGCTATTCTGGAAAGCAAGCAATTCAACTCTGAAGCATGCATGTTGTGTGTGGGTGCACACACGTGGGTCAGAAATGTGACCAGTTCAAGGATCTGAGTGTCTGGAAAACACCATACAGATATTGCATCATTTGGATTCTGGCACTTTGCCATCATTGCAAAAGCTGCCAACTTTTGTTCTTAAGCATTGCCCTTTTCTGAAATTAAGTGTTCTGAAAATCTCAGAAGATTAGATCCACTAAAAGGCTATTTTTTTTTTTTTTTACGCATTCATTATAATCTAGTGTTACAAATTGAGTTAGTTTCCTCACACGCCATTCCAAGAAAATTCTGTAACATAACCCTCCTGGTAAATAGTCGTCATCAGTCCAAATTTTCTTCTTACAGCTGAGCAATCTGTATTTTGCCTTTGAGTCAAAGTTTGAGCCTTCTTTGGAGGTCCGAGTACTGAAAAGTAGGTCTTGCTTTTGACACAGCCTCTTAGCGAGTTAATTAACGTTAGTTTAATTCTTGTTATACTTAAATATTCCTATAGACAGTGGCATCTTTACCTTTCACTTCACTGATTCATATAGCATTAATTAAAAAAAAAAAAAACTAGAACAACATCCAGAGAACCAGGAGGACAGCTGAGAACTCTGCAACAAAGCAAGAGAGGGTCGAGGAAAAGAGTTACTTATAACACAAACACCAAAAGTTTAATCTGAACACAATTCTTCTCCGTGCCTTGAGAAGCAAAACATCGAAGGAGTCAATGTTGAAATGAAGGGCTGGACTGTAGCTGTGCAGAGATAAGAGCTAATATCTTACATGTATGTTATCTAGAAAGAATATGCATAACTGAAACAGCTCACAGGTGAAGACAAGGTACAGATCATTACAGCAGTGCTCAGGGAACCAGCCCAAGCAATGGAAGAGACTGTAGTAGCAGGAGGAAGAAAAAAATGGCAAGTTATTTCAGCCATTCTGAGCTTGAGCCAATTCCTACGTGTTCCCAAGAGGCAGGGAAGTGAGCAAAGATTTTTAGTTTAGACTGAAAAAAAAAAGGTAGGTCTGACATATGGAGAGGAATCCAGCTTGTCAGCATTAAGATAATCTATTGGATGCACCTTGGGGAAGAAGTGGAGAAGTGACAAGAAAAGATTTTTAGGCAATTCCCACAAAAAAGTGGGCAAGCAGAATAAGTATAATCCTTATTTCAGGAGAGCTAAAAGACAAGACCAGAAAAGAGGGTCTTATCTGGAGGGCAAGATTTATGTGTATCTGTGTCAGCACCTCACATATGAAAAAAAGAAAAGGGAAAGGAGGCTTACAAAATCCATTAAAAAAAAAAAATCAATCCAAAATCCATCATTCTCCAAATTTTTTGGGGGGGAGTCCCTAGTTTCTCTTGGAGCTGTGGTAGAGGTAGTACCTAATGCAGAAAAACAGTTTGTGTTCTGGTAACAGAGAATAAAAGACAACCTATGACTTTGGCCAGTGAGCACAGCAAATCAAATGGTTCAGAGGCAGTTTTTTGTTTTGTTTGTCCATTTTTGTTTTTAAGAACATAACTATAAGTTTAAGCAGTACCTAAAAGATTGAGGCCCAGTTGGGGGGGACCTTAGCTTCAACAGGCTAAGAAGAAAGAGTTCATAAACACCAAGTAGTTGGTAGATTGTGCTTATACCTTCTGCCCTGACCTTCCAGTCTTTAAGACAGGGGCTCTGTCATACATACACACAAACATTCTCCTATCCCTAATTAAGGGTGACAAAACACTTATGTATCTGACATCATAAGCACCTGATGCAATGAGAAGATTAGGTATTTGCGGCTGAAGTACAGACAAGAAGAAATATAACTGTCCTATGTTTTACATTGTGGAAGAGATCCCAAAACCATTAGGGTAAAAAACTGAAGGTGTTGAAATAAACTCAAGCATTTGCCAAGAAGAACAATAAACTCTTTTTATGGTTCCCTGAGGCTAATATATGGGGAAGGGGGACATAATCAAGTACTAGGTAGCACTAAAATATCTATGTTGACATTTCTTTTTTTCACGCAGGCACACGTAAAAACTGAGTAAGCTGCAATTACATTTAGTTACTGCAGCTTAACTAGCAGGTTACCACTAGGAAATCACTCATCATCACTCACTTCATCAGCACTGCATGACTGAAGAGCTAAAGATTAATTTTATGTCCACAAATCTCTGAAAAACGTCATTAGGAGGATTTTTTGCAAGATCAAGAAATCTGTGTGTGTTCTAAGGAGGGTCCTTGTCTCGGAGAAGGAGATTTGGGAGCAGCAAACTCCCCAAGAACTTGGCAAGTCAGAACTTCAGAGAAAAATTAAACCTGATACAGATGCACAATCTTTCCATTCAAGCTCCTGAAGTCTGAAGAATGTGTCTGGGGCTGAGGAGATAAACACATTGCTCTAACACACGTGACGATGGTTGGAAAAGGGTTAAAAGTTTCTAGAGATAAAAATCGCCTTCATAAATAAAATATTTGCCAAGCTAGATATACTGCCATGCAGAGATGAAAATCAGGAACGGTTAGGCTGAAACGTTGCACTGGCACTCAGTTGCCCATATGAAAGTCTATTCCAGGGGTGAGGCTACTTTACTCACGCCATCACGTCTTCAAAATACCTCCTTCTGAGAACTATTCACTGTAAACAGTGTCTGGTGGGAATATGCTCCCTGCAAGACACTAGTGTTGGAGATTGGTATGACAAAACTGTACCTTTTATGCTATGCGGCAGTCACAACTGCCAAAGTCTAAAGCTTCAAGATAAGCTAAACAAGCAGAAGTACCTGCTTCAATTCTGTGAGTCAGGAAAGGATGCTACAGCCAACCTTGTCAGACATGTCTGCGGAAGGTCACATACAGTCACCATCCTCTGCTCTTAATATACAACATTACATTATATTCAACTGGAACATCAAAGATAACCCAGGAGGAATGATCAGGTGGCACTTCCACAAGAAGAATAAGCCTTTACGTGAGTTTTTTTTCCCTCTGTGCTTATTCCTGTATTTTCCAGCCATTGCAGGACTGCAGCGTAGCCAGTGATGCCAACTCCATGCACTGCTTCACATCTCCTGTGAATGTCCCTTCCATCTCAGGTGGCATATCCCTCCTGACTAGCCAAGGAGATCCCTACACCTGCCAGTTCAAACTCCTCTGTTGAGTCCAACTTCTAAAGGCTCCTTAGAAAGAGTCAATTACATAGCAAAGCTAAAAGCCAGCTGGAATAAGTTGGTATTTCAGGCCAAGAATAACAAGTTTAAATACGGTATCTACTAGCAAACACAAATAAAGCATGAATTGTATTCTCTATCTCGCAACCACTTTAGGTTATCAACTTCATTGCCCATACACAGACAAGTAAATACAGTGTCAATTAGGTAGAACCTAGCTAGGTCTTTGATGATTGCCGTTATACGAAAAAGCCAACCCAGATCACTTTCAACATGCCCAGATAAGGCCTCTACTTCTCCAAATGTACTTTTTTTTTTTTAAATACTTCATAGTGTATAAAAGTAGAGTTGGTAATTCACCTACAAAAACAACCGGATGCTAAGACGGCAGATAATGGTGCTGTGTATACAGGAAATGTAAATACATGATCTCCAGCCTCAGCAGAGTTTCGGATGGAGCAAGGGTCCAACTCCATAGCAGGTGACTTGTATGTTCAGCAAAGACTGTAAAGCAAGTTCTCTAGCTGCAAGAGAGAGTGAATTCTTGGGTTTAACGCTAACAATCTGCTCATTAAGAAGGCAATTTAAGGAAGAACAGTCAAGCTGTCTCACGGATAAGGAAACTATTCCCAGGAGAAAGGCCATTACACAACCAGTAAGCACAATGAAGACTGACATGAAGGAAAGAGCAAGTAGAAAGGATTGTGCAGCAGTAAAACAACAGCAGAGAGGTATATGACACTTTAAATGCAAGTCCCCTTTCACTACTGAAGGACTTGGCATCATCAAGTGCTAAGAAGTCGGGGAGGGGGAATAATTTCTCAGAATTAGTGTGGAAACAGATACTATCCAGTCTAATGGATTCAAAGAGTACAAATCAAAAGCTAGTCATATCCTTGTGGGACACTTGATATTTTCAAACTATCATCAGTTATAACATCTTTTATTAGATTTATTTATTTATACTCAAAGCAATGGCAAACAGCAGTTTTCATATTTAATCCAGTTCCTGAATTAATGGGGTTGCATCCAAGCCTCAGAAGCAACGACTACAGTCCCAGTGTGTTGGCACCGAGCATGGCCACAGCGTGCCCTGCTGCAGACCTGACACAGGGAAGAACCTCAAACGTAGGGGACACCAAGCCACGTGAACGGCTTTCTCTTCAGCTGCTGATGGTAAGAGTCACAAGTGCATCCACACACTGCCAGCATGTTGAAGACTGTCATCTTATGCACAGACAAGTTAGTTGCATTTTAGAATACATTTATACCATGGTCCTTTGTTTCCACCCTTTTCTTTACTAATAATAGTCCCCCAACTTCATAACAAAAGAGCAGAAAAAGTCAAAGAGCAGCCACTTAAAAAAAAAAAAAATCTCCTCGGTACTAATTATTTTTTTTAAGCATAAGTGAGAAGTGAAGACAACTGTGGAAAGCCACGGCATTGAGAATAAGCATACCACTTTATTTAAACAGTTCCACAAAGCCAGCACACCAAGGCGTCCATCAGACCCACAGCTCTGCTGTTCAGACTGCTCCCTCCAAGGGCCTAAAAAAAGGAAGAACCAGTAATACATTCATTACAGGCACTTAAAGTTTGCACCAGGTATTTCAGTGGTCCCCAGCTGCTTTTAAAACCTATTTCAGCAGGGTGGGGGTAGTTTGAAAACCCTGCAAGCAGAAATAACAGCAGCTATGGAAAAGTAGCCTAGACTACAGCAGATCTGCAAAGCCCTGACAGCACAGCTTTACAAGCAGAACCCTCCAGATGTGGCAGAGCTACCCCATTGCTGGGCCATCCAGGGCAGATGTAGAAAAGCCCACAAACACCTTCTGCCAGCAGTGTTGCACCTATAAGAGTTTTGCCAGGGCAGACCTGCTGGGTATGGGTGTGATTTTTCTCTATGCATGGCTCGCACATACAGCTTTATCAGGAAAAACACAGAGCTTAAACCCAGCCTTTGAAACCAAACATGAAATACTGAAGCCAGGAAGAAAGCACAGAAACCCTGTGCCTCCCCTGGCTAAGAGCACAATTCATCTCCTCTGCTCTAATTGAGGGGCAGCCTTCAACTATTTCTCCCCGATAAAAAAAAAACAAAAAACCTCAGCTTCTTCCACCATAGCTTTCAAGGGCTCTTCTAAAGTAAAGTGAATTGTCAGATTTCAGGGCATGAAAAAAAGAAAAAAACACCTAACAGTTTTATACCATTTCTCTTTTCTCTCTTCACACTCAGTTAATTGCAGGCTGAAGTGCTTTTTAATAGGAGGGGAAAAAAAGCAGTGAGTTTGAGCTAAATTACCCATCTTTGGTAGACACAGAAAATATCTGATCTGCTGAGAACAACAGTGTATTTTTCACAACAGTAGTAAAAACCCCTTCAAGATAAATACCCTTGTAAAAAAAGAATTGCTTGTATCACATCCTTTCAATACAGACACCACTTAGACTAAAGCAGGGGGAGAAAGGCTATATTCAGCATTAAATGAGGATAAAGCACTAATCCTGAGTCACAAATAAGGACTTTGTTGGNGGGGGTGGGGGGGGTGTGGGGGTGTCTACAAGTTGGCATTTCTGCCTCTCAGAGAAACAGCAGCCTTGAGTTAAATACTGAGGCTGTCTCCTGAACACACAAGGACAGTTCAGCAGCTCAGTGCCAGACTCGCAGCAGCCAGCACATGAGCAAGGAAAAAGCATCCATGGTACCCAGCACCTGTTAAAGGTCTAGATAGGAACTGCAAAATATTTTTACTTCTGGCCCCTAACAGGCCAAGATAACTAGTTCTGGGCTACAGGAAGTGTCCTACAACACACCATAGCTCTGAGGCTTATCTTTTTCC
>VWZL01005978.1:230192-379648 GCA_013396915.1 Stercorarius parasiticus | reverse complement strand
CTTCAGGGCATGCTCCAGTGACAAAGATTGTAGGTTGTTTCTTTTTTGTGTGTGTATGGTTGGACTCGATGATCTCAACGATCCTTTCCAACCATGAAGATTCTATGATTCACAATACGTTTTATCAATTACGAGCAAACACTCCATCTTGCCACGAGATGGTGCCGTAACTCCAGAAAACATGGATTTGTTTTTATTCAACAGGAAAGCAGAAGTACAGATTTTAACACTGCTGTACAGACATTTTAAACCTTAAACATTTAAAATGAAGAGAAAATCTACCCATACAGTATTGAGGCCCGAGATTGTTTCCGGTTTGGAGGCTTCTTAAATTTCTCCGGTTTTGGGACTTTGTTTCCTTGATTGTTTTCTGTATAGGAAACTACTCGTATGCATAATTAAGTCCAGTACATAATCCAAAATTTGGTTTCCTTGGTTTGATCTGTTCTTTAACTTATTTTACTTCAGTAAATATGTGGGGTTTTTTAATTTTTAATTCACAAATTGAAACTAGTAAGAACCTTCTACAGATAGAAGGTTGGTCCAAATACTGTTAACTCTTATGAACTAACAATGAAAGAACCAGACAGATATTTTGGACGGATACATCAAGCAGCTTGCTTGATTTCAGGATTAATTTGGGTCTGTAAAACACTCAAAGAAAACATGTCTGCTTTGGGGGGCTTGGGACCATTCCAGAACCTTCTCTTCTGTAAAGCTAGCCATGCCTCAAACCAGCATTTTGCACCAAATCAGAATGGCCCACGAGTTGTACAAGCTCTGCACCTTTTCTTGTGCCTTCCATGTTACTGTTCCTTTTGGAATATTTTGACTTTAAAAAAACCCAAACACCCCGGTTACCTGTATTTTATGGAACTTGAGCTGATACAAGGCAGAAATAAAAACTAGCAAAAGGTGTTGCCATTTGCCAGGTTCTTAGACAAGGACCTGAGAGAAATTTAACTGACATCAGTTCTATTAGTTGCATAACTTATCAGAGTTGGAAATATTTTTCAAGCAACTAACATCTGAACTTTTTGGGATTTGCTACAGGTCTGTTTATTGGAATGGAGAGTTTTCCAGGATAAGTTATTTGGTCATTAAAGGATCTTACTAGACAGATCAAACTGCACTGCTGAAACTGAGACCTAGCTTGGCAGCCAAACCATGGCTTAGCTCAGCCATGGGAGCAGCCTGAAGTGCTGGAGCTCTGAATATCCATGTGGGTAACCTGAGTCCCACCTGAGGTCAGGTTATTTACAGGTCCCGGCTGCCTTTTTAGCAGGTGCCAAAGGGACCCTTTTAAGACAGATCCCAGGTTGTCTACTCTAGCATATGTTCAATGACACAACCCCAAGCTGGGTACAGCATGGTCTATAAATGCTTATAAACTCAAAAAATAACCAAGAACTTTCTTTCCCTACCAAAACAGCTGATTCAACTGAAATCTTACACACAGCATATTCCAGGCTTAATATTTCCTGATGCTGTCCGTTACTAGGAGCTACTATGCAATTTAACCCATAATCTCCCAGTGGCATCAGCCTAAAGTTATTTATCCATCTTTGCTAAATTTTATTATATATTTTATTCCATTTCCTACAACCACTGTGGTTTCTTTGTTCAGAATTTTTAGCCAGTGACCCAAGTCAGAAATCTGAGCTATTGACAGACCTGATATGAAATTCAGATATTTTTAAGATATCTATCTGCAGACTTCATTTAGATATTATAAATTGCTGTCAGCTTAGAAGTGGTAATTATGTTAATGAAGATAGTCTCAACTTGACAGGAAGCATATTTATCTGTAATAAGAGTTACTGGTCAAAAATTTTTGCATTGATAAAAAAGTAATAACTGTCTTTATTTTTATTGAAAAATTGCTAGAAATGCTAAAAGGCAGCACTAAAGTTTATTGAATCTTTGTACCAGGTTTGCAAGGCCTCAGGATTGAGATTTGTTTGGCTTGCTCTGTCTGAACTACTCTTGACCTGCAACTTTGTTTTAACTCACCAGTAAGTTCGGAGTTGCACAAAACTGGTTTTAAGGGTAACAAGGAGTACAAACAAATCTCAAATTTTGTGTCTACAAATGCAAAAGTCACTGCATACGGTAAATTTGGATGTAACATGGAGGTGCAGAACACTGAAGAAAGAACGAGGTGCAAATGCCTAGCAGTAATTTCTGGAGACAAGGTGCTCTGTCAGTCATACTCAGTTTTCAAATAGCGTATACAACATCACAGTCTCTTTCGTGTTTGGATGAGCACTCCAAAACCTCTGTAAAAGGGCTACATAACAAAGATTAATATTTCTAAAAAAGAAAAATCATTCTATTTCTGATCTCTAAGACTTTATCTTCAGAGCAAACAGACAAATCATATTTTTTCAGTGATCTTGGGAACTAATCATAATTCTACTGGATACATAAAAAGAAAACTGAGTAGTGGTATTGCTTTTGGGACATATTATTATCTTCTTCCCCACTACTAAATTGTTATAGAAATTATGTCTCTCCCTTCCATCCAGAAGATAACTACCTTATCATATTTATTTCTCTACTGCTCCTTCTGCCCTGTTCCTCTGAGAATATACAATCTACTCCCCAATCATCAAACGTGTTCGCTCTCAGAGAAGACCTTACTGATACCTGTCTATCTAGGCTCTAAACAAATGTTTTCAATTTCTGCTTGGCTTTAAAATGTGCCAAGCCTATCTTAAAATTGAAGAAGGTCTTTGATGCTCGAAAGTTTGGCTAATTTTTCCAGCTAAAACAACTACTCTAATGAAACATTATTTCACACAAAAAAACTCTCCACTTTTGCTCAGTAATAAATGTCAGCAAAAGCTATCTTGATGAATTACTTCATCTCTCTATGGAAACCAAGCTTTCATCAAAGGAGTTTATCAATTGTTCTGCTTTGGCTCATAAGCTGAGGGATTCTTACTGTTTTAGTTGTGTGAATAAGGCACATGGTATTTACTGAGTCGTGATTCAGTCCTGAGATTTGAGGAGTTCATGACTCATTCACACCTGGTATTTTGATGTCTCAATAGTAAATCTCTTCCACTGCCAACTTACTTGGCTACATGTTGATTTTGATTTGGCTGCTAAGCCTGTTTCTAGCACTGGACCACTTCTAGTAAGTTGTCCCTCAGATACACATGTATATAACAAATTGCCTGTTATGAAAATGCCTAGTATATAATATTCATCTAAAATAGTTGATTGATTTCTGACAGATAAGTTCCTTAGTTCATTCTTGCATCTCTTTCAAGGATAAAAATAATGTGTCTGTAAAGTTGGAAATTTTTTCCACCTCAAGGAAAACAAACACTGTACTTTTAATGAACACAAACAGGTCTGTTACTGTAAAATAGTACCTGCTTATCAGCTTTCTATCCTTCATCTGGTCTATATGAAGTCTTCATGTCCAGGTTGATAGCAGAGGAAATGACAGTACATGTATAGGGTAATACCATTTGTTCTTAGGGAATTGCAGAAGTCACAACTGCTACATTATCGCTCACTAAAGTGATGCAGCCCTGAGAGCTGGGCAAAACCTGGCTTAGGCACAGCAGAGACGATACAGAACACGTATGCATTGCATGTAGAACACCCCGCATCGCATGAAAGCACAAAGGGGATAACAAGAAGGTGTAAAGCCCCTGCAGGAACAGGGGCAGAGGCAGAAGAGGGAGAGCAGGATCACTCCAGCCCCTCTTCCCTGGGTGAGGATGCTGCAGCTGGGCAGTACCGTTGGGTACCTGCAGCAGGACCTCCACCTCCTCTGGCAGAGAAAGAGCGCTCCTTTTTTATTTGCCTTTCACCACACTTTGCTGCTGCAACTCAGCAGTCACCTCTAATGTGTTATCTTTTACTATGTAACTAGGTTAAGCATATCAGAATTTTAAGCAGGTGTGGGGGTATGTGGACTTGTGTTTGCGTTTTCTCCTCCAGCCTCCCTACGCAGTAAGGTGATTGGTACTGCAGCCCAGAGTCAGTAAACTTGGCTGCAATAGTTCTGTCTATCCTTTTCACTTCAGGCGTACAAACAACAACAGATTCGTGGATTAATTATTTTCTTTACTGACAGCAGCAGGTAGCTTTTTTTCTCTCTCCCGATGCTTCATGAGCCATTTATTCTTTCAAGTGGTTCTTTTTCTTCTGAAAGAAGAAAAATTTTCTTCTAAAAGAACAAGTTTCATATTTTGTTGGTCTATTTGGAGACCTTCTCAGTGGCTTTATAGAAGTTTTCCTTTGAGCTATTACTTTCTTCATTTAACACAATGACATTCAGAAGTTTTTTCATCATAAACATGTTATGGAATTTGTAATAATATTCAGTCTCATCCAGACTTTTGGAGCACCTAGAGACACAGACCTAAGAAACGGAACTAAACGTTAAATGAAGTGATACTAAGTTTGGAACTGCATCTATTGATGTCTCCAAATATCATTAACCAGCTCCATAGATAAGATTTTTATATCTGTAATGTAAGATGAGAAATTATGTATATCAAATCAGGTAAACAAAAACACGACTGGTGTATGCCACTGTGGGTACTGTACATAGCCAGCTTCCTTTCGAAAAACCACTTATGAGATGTTATATGTGTAGGATCAGACTGGTAAGTTACATTTTTGCTATTTCAAATCATACCAGCTATCACTTTACATAGATATCTATAACCTTAGGAATTTTGATAGAGGGTTAAACGTAGTCTTCATATGGTTGAACTCTTCAGGCTGTACTGAATTTAAGGACTTAAATTCACACTCATGACATTTTTCTGCAAGAGCTCTGTTTGCCTGGCCATAGTGCAATCATTCTTTAACAAAATAGTGCCAGATATCAGCAGGAAAATTCCAACTGATTTTGGTGAAAACTGGAAAACTGGAGATGGAATTGTGGGACCAACACAGCTATGGCAATTGATAAGTCAATTTGTCACCTAATGGGATTATAATTGCCTACAGATCAAAGAGCTGTAGAAATATAATAGCTTTTAACCCCATCAAACATCTCAGTTAAGATTTACTTTTCTCCCAGAAGGAAAGAACAGAAGTAATTTAGCAAATTACAAGTTGTAAAATGGCTTAACTGTTCTAAGACATAAAGTGGGATAAGAAGGTGTTACACTGGGAAATCATGTGGGGAATAGAAGGATAGAAGGAACTCCTGGTGTGTTTAATGAGCTCACCCTACAGAAGCAATAATATACACGATCCTCCAATAGTTTTGTGTCCATACATCTCTCCTTATAGTCTGAAATATGTTCTTAATTATTTTTTCAATACGACAATGTAGTTTAATGATTTCTGTTTCAGACATAGGAACCTTTTCTACACATTTTCTTGCTTGGAACCGTAATCATGAGATTCTTTAGACTTTCCTAGGCTGCTTTTGTCCATGCACCACAATATGTACACTAGATGGCACTCAATGCTTATTACTCAAGGAGCCCAGAAAATAAATTACAGCAGCCAGTGAAACAATTACTGATCTTTCTGTTACCATGAGCTTTAACTGTTGAAGTTGCTAAAGATCGTAATAGAAATTGATAACTTTACAATTTTGCCTGTAGCAGGATGAAAAGTTGAGAAGGTCTTGTGTACATCCAGTTTACATGCAATGCACTTACTGCAGCATATTAGTCAAGAGTGACCATGCTTCCCAGATGTCCCAAGTGCCCTTTAAATATTTTGTTCAGAAGCAAGATTGTAATGCTCCTCTTGGTGTTATACAAATGCTCCTATCAATTCTTTGAATTTTATTATTTTGGAGACCTCTGTTTCAGAAGAGGTTAGAAGACGTTAAGTCTTAACCACCCTGATGAATAGTTGGGATAAAAAGTTAAATAATAATAAGAATGTTTCATTCTTAAGGGTTTAGCCAGAAAGAGAAGGGCTAAACTCCAAAGGAGACTTCAGCGAAGAAGTCCCCAGACTATAACGTTCTTTGATAACAATATTATTTATGTTCTGGTAAAGTAATGATAACTTTCTAGATTATAGTTTTCACAAGTACAGAGTAAAAATTAAGATGTTTCTTTTTCTTGTCTCTAGAGTTTTGAGATCTCAAAAAAAAAAAAAGATAAGCTTTAACATGTATTCATTTCACTATAAAATTCTACCTTTGTTTGATTGCAATCAGGCTGATCAAGACACAATTTACAATAAAGTAGGAATGCACAGAGTTAATGGGAGCATTTCTTGTGCTCCTTTTTGCCATTTCCTCTTGGATTATGTGTTTCTGCTTTCATACATAATCATGTTCTTTTCCAATCACAGTAAGCCTGGAGATGCAGCCAAGTCCAGTTCCTATTATCTCCCAAACTGTGATAAAGTCACACAAGGAGCAAATCTCTATGATATTTTTCAAGAATAATGAAAAGTCACATAACAGCAGCAAAATTATCCACCTAAAATACCAAGCAGCTGTGGCACTGGCAGGGTTTTAGAAGCTAGTATCACATCAGAGCACTGTTCTTGGCTTTTCTGCCTGTCCTTTGGATAACTACTGTGTCTCTGGCACCCAGAGTTTTGAGTGCTCTCTTTAATCACCATCACTCGTCACAAGCCACTACATCCTATGTGCCCACTAAGACTCCAATCAGTTGAGTCAGAGATAACTTTTATAACTAAGTAACAGACACAATGAAGTTTGAACCTTTTCACAGTAAACTCTGAGACAGGATCAAAGACACCATCCAGTTTGTGGTGCAGTTTTGAGAATACTGTGAAGCATTTTGAAAGGAAACTGCAAAACCTCAATTCAAGTTATCAATTCCTTTTTAAGACTGTCTTCTATTGCACTAAGCTTCCCATTACTGTAGACCTGATATTGTTACCGGCTTCAAAAAATCTGGAAGCTTAGAACTCCCAAGATCTGCAACAGAGAAAGAATACACAGTGATCTTAATGTCATTCATCAATATCTCATATACAGATATGCTGATCCATGATCTTGCTTCAGTGATATTCTCAGTGAGTCCAGAGGGCAGATATTATAATTAACACAGCTGAAATCAAAAGTTCAGGCCAGCATTTTAGAGGCAGAACTGAGCACAAGCTTCCTTGAAGCTAACAGCTTGAAAGTTTCTACACAAAAACTGGATGAAAAACCCTGAGGAAAGATTGGCTAACACAGAGTTCATATAAACAAACAACAGATGTGCAGAGACTTATTATTGGCTTCATCCTGATACATGTGGGAATGTTGCTCCCTGATCTAGTGATGGAAAGACATTGCAAGGACAGAAGACTATTATGCCTTCACACACAGGTAAATCCTAATAGGATACCTCAGTAGGTCACCTTGCAGTGGGTGATCTAGATCATTGGTAGTCCTTGACTAGAAGAGGAACAGTCAGTGAGAGAAAAGCTCAGGTTTAGATGAGGAGCCAGACATGAGCAGGGACATCTTCAACTAGATCAGGTTGCTCAGAGCCTTGTCCAACCTGACCTTGAATGTTTCCAGGGATGGCGCATATACCTCCTCTTGGGGCAACCTGTGCCAGTGTTTCACCACACTCATTGTAAAAAATTTCTTCATTCTATCTAGCCTAAATCTACTCTCTTTTAGTTTAAAACCAGTACCCATTGTCCTATCACAACAGGCCCTGCTAAAAAGTTTGTCCCTGTCTCTCTTTTAAGCCCGCTTTAAGTACTGAAAGTCCACAATAAGGTCTCCCCAGAGCCTTCTTTTCTCTAGGCTGAACAACACCAACTCTCTCAGCCTGTTCTCACAGCAGAGGTGCTCCAGCCCTCTGATCGTTTTTGTGACCCTCCTTGTTTGCCTTATCCCTGCAACTTCACAATATAGAGTCTTAAAAGTTAATTATGTGAAGTGTATCAAACATCTGTTTATTTTCACATAATTATAGAATTTAATCCTGTTGAAGAATAAATTCAATGCATAACCTCAACTTGATTTATTTGGGTTTTGATTACTTGCTGGACTGATGAATGTTTCTCTTCAGCCTTTCATTAAATTTTTCTAAAGGTCTGATTTGGTGCCTTTTTGAACCTAAGACTTTGGGGAAATTTTACTACATCAGCCAGTGTGGATACTATTGGGAATCTTTATCTGACATCTCATCAGGTAGCTACCGCCAGTTTGGTGTCACAGCTTTTGCTTTAGTTAACATTTTCTCTTTCAATAGTAGCCTACTGAGGTGGTAGAGGAAACTTTTGGCTTTTTTATTATGAAAAGAAGAGAGTTTTTCCCGATAGGATAAGTGTCCTTTACCTAAGCTGAACATCCCACAGCAAATCAAATTGTCTTTTACAAGGAAGTCTCCAGTTTTTCATTGTTAAGGAATAAGTCTAAGTGCAGGGCTTTGTCTCCACATGTAAGATGTTTCTAGACAGAGTTATGAATATCAGTTCTAGCCTCACTGTATTTTATGACTTCTGGACTCTTAAAACAATTTTATTTACTCTCTCTCGTGGACTGAAAGCTCTCTATGCCACTATTATTTTATAATGCTTTTTCTGTAGACAATAGGAGAGTTTAATTTTCATTTTTGTACTGTGTCAACTTGTACTACATGTATATATATGATGTGAAGTCTCAATATATCATCTATCCAGACAGCAATAACATACCATATTGGAAACAGTGGAAGCATAACCTTTACACTATTTTTGTGCCTTGTCAATACTCAACACTAATTACATTCCAATGAGTGAAATCAGGTCTTTGCAATATTTTGCTATGTAAACTTTCGTAATCTCACAAGAATAATTTGCACTAAATACTGTACAAACTCTCTAGTTTTCATTCTACATACAGCAAAAATTAAATCAAGAGACTGTAAATTTCGTTTAGCTTGCTACTACTTGCTGCTAGAAAATAGGAGAGTTTCCCAACAACTTTCATTGTAACTAAAAAACTATAGTTGAATACCTTGTATTACATTGCAGTCATATAATAGCCATTCCGTTTAGCTAATTTAAATTACCTCCAGGTTTTTAATACCAAATTCCAGTTATAGTGGGAAGTTGTGTACTAAAGGAACATCATTAATTTCTTACCTAAAGTATCTAAATGTGCATGCAGGGTTAATCGACAGGCCATTTAGGTGACCACAAATTGCAAGTCCTGCAGATACAGCCGCCTCAGGGTAAGAGTGTGATACATGAAGCAACATGTTAGAGCAAGCGTACATTAGAAGCAATGTGATCAATATAAGAGAACAATTTCTCATTCTTTTTGCAGTAAGATTACAGACAGTAAGTCCTTATGCTAGTGTATGTCAGAAAGATACCTAGTCATAGATGACAATGTTTTCATTATTAAGTTGTTCCTATGCTTAATTACATTCAATATTATTTTTAATCTGAATTTGTATTATTCCATCATCTTGCCTCTTGCCAAGTCATCTGCATATCTGAAATGAAAAATATCAGGCCGCCTATCTTAGTTACCTACATTATACATTTCATGTCATGAAAATTTATCTAGCTGGTACCACATATAATCCACATGCAGGCAGTGGAGCGAAATAAGTGCCTGTAAAAAATCTATGGGTGGGATTCCAGTTCATCCAGTTCGGACATTTTACTCGATGGATTAGAGTAGTGGTTAAATGTCTACCCCTTTTCCTAAATATGGGGAATCAACTGGACAGGGCAGACACTTTGATCTACCTGGAATCTGGTTTCCTAAACTTTCCTGATGAAGGAACATGGTATTATGGCGGCAGGTTTTAATATAAAAGGGTTATGGAGCCACAAGAAGAGCAGAAAAATGGGATCCTGGGCATTGTCACATTTGTCTGAGTGGGCGAGATGTTTGGTTCCTGTTCCCAGGATCTGCATTGGCTTTTTTAACCTGATGAAGATATGCAAACCCATTTCAATGAGACAGGTTCAAAGCATTCTGCCTTCTCTAAGAGATTGACCCAACCACAAATGCTTGAATCAGGCTCCCAGTCACCAGTTCTCCAACTGGTCTTATGTTTCCCTCAAGCCTGCATGCAAAGTCACTCCAATTCACAGGTCTGAAGACTGTTCTGCCCATGGGCAAGTGGACTAAGATGCATCTTATCTGACTATCCACTGAAACCTGTTTCATACTCAAAAATGAAATCTCCTGTGTCCTGAATTCAGACAATTCTGAATGAACATAGGCAACCAAAATTCAACACTCACAACTTTCTGGAGACCCCTACCTAATATGGGAAGCCCTGAAGTTAAGAAACCCTGGAAAGCAGACCTCCTAGGTGGTGGTCTAGGTTGGATGCCTCAGGATTTAGCATTCTCAAACCTAAGCCACAACTAAGCTGGGAACTAAGGAGATTAAGGCTTTATTTATCTGATGCAATTAGTGGGAGCATTTTGTTTAAGTTCAGTAATTTAAAAGAAAGAAGAAATTAAGATGTGAAAAAGTAGATGTCAAGTACCAGTGGGGGTTGGCGGCTGCCTGGGTGGGTGCCCAGGAGTAGTGTGGTCTCCCTGGGGTGGCAGACCCTGAAGAGGCCTTAACAAATATCCAAACCAGTCATAAACATTAGAGGAGTAAGCACAGTCACCAAAGCCTGTGTATATACATAGCGGGTGAAGCCACAGACTATCAGAAAACAGCAAAACCTCCTTCTATGACTCCATAAGAACAAGGAAAAAGGAGCAGTGTCTGACTCAAGTTTCTCCAAATCATGAATGGAACAAAGATAAGACTGCCACAAAACCTGCCACAGGACACATGGCAAGAAGAAGTGCCTACACTGAATCTTTGGGCTCTTTGAAAAGAAGAAAATTAATTAAATCTTTCTTTTGATTTTTTTTTTCCACTTTGATTTACTGTGACATTATTTTTCTTTTTACCAGTATTTTGGTATTTTCAGTGAAGCTGCATTTCACACTGCCACATTTAGCACACTTTTGCATGATTTAAGTATTTGGCTATTTCTTGCCCATTTAACAAAATGGTTTACAACTTCTGATCCTTCTGGGGAGTCTGCTAAAGGTAATTAAGAAAAACCAGTTCTATTATAAATGGGCTTAAATTTATTTTAAAGGCAACTATTCCCATATGAGAAAATTTTTAGGGAGTTCGAAATTTAAAAAAAGGTAAAATAATGCTATTAAGGCGCTCAAATGAGAAGGATTTCCTAAAAGCGGTGTTCTGTGTGTAGGGAGGGGCTTACAACACAAATAAACCTTCTAAAAAATGTTTACATCAAGCCAAATCCTTAAGTTCACAATTAAGCCTCATCAACACACAAGTGGGACAATTTTACAGAAATTAATTTATCTGAGTTGGAGTGTGATTTTCACCTAACATCTGTCTCTATGACTGCGCCCCTTGTTACCATATTGGTGCAAAACCCCAAGATCTTATAATTCTGTTTGTTCCAGAAAAGCAACTCTCAAGGTCTGAAGTACTTTAACTATATCAGCATGCTTACTTGATGGATTTTTTGCAGGTGAAGAGGTCTTTACTCATTTCCTTTTCTTTGCAAGCACTGAATGTCTCTAGTTTCTAATGAAATCCATGAGATATTGGGTGTTTACCACCTTTAGAAAATAAGGCTAGAGTTTTAGTTAATTTACGTAATTTTGTATTTCAAAGTCAGGTTACATATATCTATAACAAAGGTTTACACCATTCAGTGCAGTTCTAAGCTTCCTTTTAATTAGTGCCATATTTTACTTTATACTATTCCTCATTTTTTAAGATCTTCTAATTTTACAAATATTCACATTCAGCACGAGTCCAATACAAAGAGCAAGACACTAAAATATTGCCTTCCACAAAACAAAGCAGTTGCTGCAGTTCCCTTAAAGTTATTATTGTATTCAATCATATTTATGAAGATACAGTACACTTATGAAATATAATACAAACAAAGAGGCAGTTAGCAACAAAGCAAAATAGCTCATTATATGCTTAGCATGACAGTTTCATTACTGCCCTACACAAATTTCACACTTGTAATAAGATATGTAGTAAATGTAAGTTATTTTGAGACTGAAAGCACAGCAGGCCTAAGTTCTGCGTAGCTCTTCATTTTTTATTTTTTATGAATCATGATATCTTCACTTGAAATTTGCATTAAAATAATGCTAAAATGAAAGCAAAGAATTGTGGGACTGTAGTTCATCTAATTTAGGCATCCTAAATGCCTGATTCTTAAGACTAGAATTAATCCTCTGAAATAAATTCTGGAGAGAGAGAGAGAGAGGGGCAGGTATTTCTGAAGGCTGTAAAGAGAGATCTGGTCTGTTCAAGTTTAGGCATTTAGGTGAGGTAAACTGGCTCCTACACTAACCAGACAGGCAATAAAACTGGGATGTTCCTGCCATGCAGCTGACAATGGCCTGTTTTATGTAATCACTGTGTTTTTAGAAAAACAGGCAGAGTCAATTGGTCCATTTAAGACAAACCATCCTTACCCCAATAATGCAAAATATAAATATAGATATATAATTTTTATATGAGGTCTGCATGTGAGGTAGGCTCTTAGGTATCTCAAAAATGGAGAATCCATAAACTTTCCATGAAAACTTTTCCAGTGCTTAATTGTGTGATTACTAAGATGGGCTGTCTTCTACACAGTATGTCTAGCTACAAGGATGATGGCTTCAAGACTCCAATGCTACATTTACAAAGTAAATTAAATAAGATACAAATGTTTCCTGCTGCTCACTGTTAAATTTTTAGGCTAATCACTGTTGTAATTTTGGTCCTTGTCATTTAAAACTCTTCTGAACTGTCCTCTGGCATACTTCATGAGTTAGTCTGGACAAAAGATACATGCAGAGGTGAGGCAGATTCAGTGTGGCCACCTTTTTGTAGAGACAGGTTATGGAAATGACTGACTTGTTTGTCAGAGAAGTGCAATTTCAATTTTTCAAACTGCTGTTGTTACTTTTTGCTTTTTCTTGGGGAGCTGGGAGTATTTTAAAAGCCTATCACAGACGTCAGTGCCCTGGATTTGGATTCCTTGGAGATAAATTCATACTCCCACCAGTTTCTTTTTTTTTTTTTAAATAAAGTTGATTAAAATCACATACTTTTCCTGTACCATAGTCCTTTCATTATAAAATGGGGTATTATTATTCCCTTATTTGACACACATATCTACCTATCTGTCTCTGTCTCTGTCTCTGTCTCTGTCTCTACCTCTACCCCTACCTCTACCCCTACCTCTATCTCCATCCACCTCTATCTCTATCTCTATCTCTATCTCTATCTATCTCTATCTCTATCTCTATCTATATCTATATCATCTGTCTCAAGACTGATATCCATTCCTGACTGAAAAGAGGAAGCCTTATGAGCTGTGTATTCAGCTGTATCCAGCTGTATAGTGAGACTTTTTTTTTCAAGGTACAAATCTATCAAAAAGCTTTGACAGCGGAGATTTGATTCTCCACTGTGGGGTCATTTTAGTAGCTGCAGCTTGTACTAAATTACAATCCAAAAATACCTAATAGTTAATTGTGGATAATTAACCTGCCATAAGTACAAAAAAAAAAAAAAAAAGGCAGAAAAGCTTTTCCATAGGAAAAAAAAAAAGTTATCTGAAGTGGAGAAGCTTCTAAAGAAGAACTTGCAGCCTCGAGGAGAAAACTTTTGTTCCCATTAAACTACAATACCCCTTATGATTTCGAAGTATCAAACCAATGGGACTCTCTGTGTTGAATTATCCTTCTTTTCTCATTAAGTTTGATTTTAATAATGCTTTTTTCCCCTGTTCTTTCATTAAGGGAATTATTTGGAGTTGTACATTGCTTGCAGCAAAAGATTCATTTGCCTTAGAAATGGAAAGCCACCAAAACAGAAAAGTCCACAAGCTTTTCACAAGCACTTGCGAACTGAAGCCACTAAACCTTTGACTATGCGATGCTCATTGTGACTCCAACATCATGTGGGATGATGATAAGCTTTAAACCTCTTAAACCCAGCAACAATAATTTCTCATATTTAAGATCGGCCTCTGAGAATTCATCCAGAGATTGGCAGCATGTCCTGAGTTTGGTGTTGCTGTACTGGACTGCTTCTAGCACCAACATCACCTGCTTTAAAGCTGGGTATGTCTGTAATGCTGATGTAGCCCTATTCCCAGATTTCCACAGCAATAGTAATTATTTTCAGGTACTTTGGGGACCAGGGGCACAAAGAATAGTTGCTTATTAAAAAACAAGCCACTTTTAAATTAAAAATGTAACTAATCACTTCCCATGGTAATGAATATCCAATCAGGTACATTCATCACTTTCTACTTTACTGTATTTCCCTTTAAAGTGAAACACAACACTGTTCTTTAGAGACCTAAAGAGGAACTTTCCATCAGCAGTTCAATATAAACTATATACTTACTATGGCTAAATACAGAACATTTCTGGAAGTGTTCACAGCTTCAAACACACCTGCGACAAAGCTCCATTGACTGCAGGGAACTCAGTATACATTGGGGATGAATTTGGTCCTAGGAGTTTAAAGTTTGAAGGAAAATCTAAAGGAACCAAGGGAAATCAAGAATATTCAATGAATTCCTGATGCATATGTATTCTTTTATTGAATTGTTTCCTCCAGGGTTTATTATGGATGCATATTTTTTTTGTTAGAAAAAGGTGCTCAAGTTTGGTTTTTTTAAGACAAAGAAAGAGCTATACCATGAAGGATTATTAAAATTATCATATATATTAATCTGCTGTTGAGACAGAGATTTCTGCCAAGTTTATGAGATAGTTAAGTAGTAGTTCTCTCTACACACTGAATTTGAAATATTTTAGGCTTCAGTGATTATGAGTGTCTCAGCTGTAAGATGTTCTGCCACATTCACATCCATCTCACATCTCTCCTCTTAGGCTTGTATTCTTGAGGGATGTTGTGAGATAAAAACAACCCATCAACAAGGCCTAGTAGTGGCAGCCAAAAATCTGCTCCTGACACTTGCCATGACCAACTAATCAATCTCAAATTTAGGTCAGACACTTTTTTACCAGCTACACCAGGTACAATAACATCACACAGAAGACAACAGAGAAAATCACCAAGCTGTTGTCCTTTCATAAAAGTCCATTACAAAGAATTGGTTTAAATTTTCATTTTCTGTCTCAAATAAATGTTCAGTTCTCCTGTACAGACACTTCAATACATAGGTATAGAAATAAAACAGCAAAGAATACAAATATTTGATTCACAAATCTGGCTTACTGGATGGATTTAAAAATGCCAACTATTAAATATGTGTCCTTAAGACAGAGCATCATCAGCATCCAGTACTGAGAATGTTGCTAGCATCAGATGTTATTCTGTTTAACATCGTTCTTCCTACCTAAGCTTTTCCCACTAACTTGCAACGACCCTATCTAATTAATAACCCTATCTAAGCAGACCGAGCTTTCAATTAAGGCCAAAGCAGTGCTTGCAAGGCATTGATCCAATAAGATATTCGTTCAAATACACATTACTGCTTCGGTTGCCTTTGGGGAGTATTATCTCCAAGGTGAAGTTACTTAGGAGAATGGGGGCTTGGCTGTGACCAGTAGATGCTGCAATAATATAAACAAAATAATTAAAATCTAATTTCAAATAAAAACATCAATAAGGATACAAAGAGCCTAGTAATTTTACTGTGGCCACAATGTTACGTTCACTATAATGCAGTATTAATTTTTTGATCACTACTGTAGAGTCCTCTAAAGTGAGGATCTCCATTGCTATTATTATTTCACGGTGTTCAAAGGCTGAAACATTTGTAAGGTCCCTTATTTGCTCCTCATTAATATTCCAATTAACCGTATCAATTTGATTAACTAAGGGGAGGCTGAACTGCACATTGCTAAAATTGATCTTGGCAAATGGTTGCCCAGATTATTGATTAATCTACCTAATAAATGTAGAAATGAAACAGCTTATTCGTGTGCCAATACTTTAATAGTTATCACACATTGCATCCATTTTTAAAAAGGGTAGAAAGAGGGACCCTGGGAACTACCAACCTGTCAGCCTCACCTCTGTGCCTGAGAAGATCCTCTTAGAAGCTATACTAAGGCACATGGAGGACAGGGAGGTGATTCAAGACAGCCAGTATGTCTTCACCAAGGGCAAGTTCTGCCTGACCGACCTACTGGCCGTCTATGATTGAGTAACTGCATCAGTGGACAAGGGAAGAACGATGGATGTTGTCTATCTGGACTTCTTTAAGGCCTTTGACACAGTACCCCACAACATCTGTCTCTCACAATTGGAGCAACAGGGATTTGATGGGGGACTGTTTAGTGGAGGAGGCATTGGTTGTATGGCCCATCCAGAGAGTAGTGGTCAATGACTAAGTGTCNACCAAGGGCAAGTTCTGCCTGACCGACCTACTGGCCGTCTATGATTGAGTAACTGCATCAGTGGACAAGGGAAGAACGATGGATGTTGTCTATCTGGACTTCTTTAAGGCCTTTGACACAGTACCCCACAACATCTGTCTCTCACAATTGGAGCAACAGGGATTTGATGGGGGACTGTTTAGTGGAGGAGGCATTGGTTGTATGGCCACATCCAGAGAGTAGTGGTCAATGACTAAGTGTCCAGAGCAATCTGATCTAGTTAAAGATGTCCCTGCTTACTGCAGGGGGCTTGGACTAGATGACCTTTAAAGGTCCTTTCCAACCCAAACTATTCTGTGATTCTATGATTCTATGAGAGATAAACAGATGCTACAAATCCTGTGCAAACTTCTAGGATTGTCATTGTCATCAACCAGTCTCGCCTTGTTTACAGACAGCATGTGCTCATCCCTGCATTCGTGAGTAAAATGTATGCACTGGCCTAGTATCTCTGCAAAAAATAAGCTATTAAATGAGCATTAGTCCTTTCACGTATTCGATAGATACATTATACAGAAACACACCCAAAAATATTTTGTGATTTTAATAATATATTGATAATACATGCCCATTTTGATGTAGCATTGATGTAGCTAGATGTATATCTAGCATTTTTTATATAATAACAGCATAGCAGGAAAACATTTGAAAAAAATCATTGTAAGTGACTGAAGTTTAATTGTGAATATTATGGTATTTGTTCTATGTTTTGAAAAACGTTTAGAAAGGTAAAGCATCCTGTATAACATGAATAAGGGCTTGAAATAAAGGATTTGAGTGAGATCTAGTAGACAAAGCTCCTGTAGGAGAGACAGGCTGAAAACAGTTGCAAATTAAAGATGAATGGTGCTCTTCTTGTATTTATGTGAATTTTTAAATCACTTCACAGTCTAGTTCCGTTATTTTCAGTCTACCTTTTCTTTCCTTTAGTTTTATCGAGCTGCCATTTTTTTTGCCTTAATGCTTACACTCCTCAAATGTTGGTACAAGAATTGTAAACCATTCATTTCCCTAATATAGCATAGGATAACAACAAGGGCTGTTACCATGCCATACTTGATGTGCCTGATTAACATAATTGAATTAAATGGGAACTCCTCATGCCACAGAAATTTAACAAAGTTCGTGTAGCATGTGTATTATTCTAACAGACAATAGGAAAAAAAGAGGAGTGATAGAGCAGAGATGGTGGATTCCGTGTAAGATAAGAGACAGTGATTTTGATGCCCTCCTGGAGAACCAATATGGGTACCATCCTGCTCACAAAACCATTTCCATTGCATACAAGAAATAAAAGGAATAGAAATGTCCGTCAGTTATATACTGAAAAATGCAGTTTAATAATTACAAAACCATTATACCATGAATCTGTGCATCCTTCTATTAGAGCAGTTCCCAAAACTTAAAGTTTTGCCACCTTTGCCTACCCTAATAATTTTCAGTCCTCTCTAGGAAGAATACGAATTCTAATGAAATGCTTAGAAAAAGCAATGAATAAATCATGGAGTTAATCCCCCTTGATAATGCATGTATCAAAAAAGTTAATTCTTAATTTCCATTCACACACACAAAAAAATAAAATTTCCCTTTCATTAAACCTAAAATAGCAGATGTGAGGTGTTTTTATTAAAATTGATAGCAAGCAATAAGATTTTAAAAGCTTTTAATGCTATATATGCTAAGCAAGGTATGAGTAAAACATCCCCATGGGACCTAGCTGTGATGCTAGTTTACTAGTGATTGCTAGTGATTAAGTTTTTATTTTCTCCATTATATTAAAAAGTGAGAAAGAAAATAACAGCACTAACACAACAACTCAGGCCTCATTACAATGTTCTTTGTTCATGAAAACTACTGAATGTCATTGGCAGTTATAAATATCCAGCGGCAGGTGTAAAAGCAGAAAAGCAAAAATCTTAACTTTCAAATGATCTGGAGAATACAATAGAAGAAACAGTTCATTTAACTTTTCTTTGTTGTATTCACGTTCAATATTAAACCTTCTCATTTGACAGACACCAAATCCCCTCATTAAAAGAAGAATTTAGACACATATTTACACTGACATATAAGAATAAATCTGCATCAAAATCAATTATAGAATATCAGGTTGGAAAGGACCTCAAGGATCATCTGGTCCAACTGTTCTTGGCAAAAACACAATCCAGAAAGAGGTATCAAAGGCATAGAAACCCAAAAGAAGTGATTTTAACCCACTGAAAGTCAGAAAATATTTGCACTATTTTAATTAGCTTTCAAATAGGTTTTAAATCTATCTCCATGTGTTTGTCATTCCTTCTTTGTATCTCCTAAGTAACCTTGGCATACTGTTCCTAATGCATTTCTCTCCAAAGGAGTTCTTCACAGCACACACGAAAGTGTGTTGTAGTCTCCATGCAGCTTCTGTAACAAAAAGATCAAATAATAAAAATGCATTTGTTTTTATGTATTAGAGAACCTATGAGATCTGTGATGCAACATATCGTAGAAAATATTAAAGCTTCAAAATGCAGTGCAAGACCGACAGTGAAGATGTGGAAAGAAATTTCTCTCCTTAATTTGCTGTCATTACAAATTATTAATAGAAACCCTTGCTATCATACCAGATTTCTTCTGGCATGGAATGTCTATGAATTGCCACACATGTAAATATGATAGAATGTTACAATTAATATTTGAATCTAAATGTCCTAATGGAATGAAATGAGACAGGGAGACCAAAGCATTTTCCTCACCGTTTCTTATACTCTTTTACTAAGCACCATCTGCTGGCAGCATCTTGAGACAGGATAGTGGTCTTGATGGACCTGTTGTCTGACCAAATATGGCAATTCTTATGTTCTAACAGTCTTATAACAGTGCTCTGCTTTTTGCAATCAGTTACACTTTAGAGTGCAAAACCAAAGATATGGGGAAGTTGACTGAAACATAGCTTACAATGGGAGGCAAGAAAAAAGCAGAATGCATATGCTCCATGCAACTGCATGGCTGTGACAGCGATAAGAAAGTAGTGTCACTGTAACACACCACGCAGTGATAAACAGGAGATTCCTGACTCCAGAAAATAGTTCTGTCCTGTGGGGCACCCACGTGAAAAAACAATGAGGTGCAGGAATGCAATATATTCCTCCTTATGGAAGTGACGGAGCTTTCACCAAGTACAGTTTGAACACTGTGAGATCCATTGTTCTTGGATTCCTTTCCTACATCTTCCCCTTTTTACCTACACAAACTGGGAGGAATTAAATGACCTCTTTCTGCTCACGGTTATATTGAAGTGCCTCCTTTTCCCTTTGTGCCTGCTGCACTTAATGTTGCACCCAATTTCAGCACCTGTGTAGGATGACACTTCTGGGCATGATGCTACTGGGGAAGTGATATTTCAGAACAAGCTATTTGGTTTCTCAAGGCAGTATTTTGGGAGACAGAAGGTAAAATCCATGTATAAAGAAATGTACTTTCTTGTCAGCTTAACAAACTTCCCACAGTAATTCATTTTGAATTGACAAAGAATTGAAATGAATAAAATCAGGTTATAAAAACACAAGTAAGAAAAACATACAGAAAAATACTGGATGAAAATCTATGTAAAACCCTGTAACTCAATTAAAATAAATAGAACTCCACAAAACATCAGTTTTACCAACATTATACAGGAACTCAAAAGTCTAATTTGAATTTCAGTACATTTGGATACAGGTACTCCATACATAAAATGAAAGACTAATGCTACAGAAAGTTTAGGGCTAAACTAAGACAGATTCAAGTGTTGAAACACCCTTCAAAACCTTTCCTGACTCTGTCATACCTATGTTTTACCAACATACTCAGTAGTAACTAAATTTCACTTTCCTCCTATTTCAAGACGGGAAACAATTCAAGACAGGGATGGACAATTCAGTGGACAATTCAGTGGATAAAGAACTGGCCTGATGGCCGCACCCAAAGAGTGGCTGTCAATGGGTCCATGTCCAAGTGGAGGCCAGTGATGAGTGGAGTCCCTCAAGGATCAGTACTGGGACTGGTCTTGTTTAACATCTTGGTCAGCGACATGCACAGTGGCATAGAGCGCACCCTCAGCAAGTTTGCCGATGACACCGAGCTGTGTGGGGCGGCTGACACGCTGGAGGGAAGGGATGCCATCCAGAGGGACCTTGACAGGCTGGAGAGGTGGGCCCATGCCAACCTCATGAAGTTCAACAAGACCAAGTGCAAGGTCCTCCATCTGGGTCGGGGCAATCCCAAGCACCGATATAGGCTGGGCAGTGACTGGCTTGAGAGGAGCCCTGAAGAAAAGGACTTGGGGGTGCTGGTGGATGAGAGGCTGAACATGAGCCGTCAGTGTGCCTTAGTAGCCCAGAAAGCCGATTGTATCCTGGGCTGCATCAGGAGAAGCATGGCCAGCAGGTCGAGGGAGGCGATTCTCCCCCTCTACTCTGCTCTCGTGAGACCCCACCTGGAGTCCTGCGTCCAGTTCTGGAGCCCCTACTACAAGAAAGATATGGATGTGCTGGAACGTGTCCAGAGAAGGGCCACGAGGATGCTCAGAGGGCTGGAGCACCTCTCCTAGGAGGACAGACTGAGAGAGTTGGGGTTGTTCAGTCTGGAGAAAAGAAGGCTCCGAGGAGACCTTATAGTGGCCTACCAGTATCTTAAGGGGGCCTACAAGAAAGCTGGTGAGGGACTTCTTAGGATGTCGGGTAATGGTAGGACTAGAGGGAATGGATTAAAACTAGAGATGGGACGATTCAGACTGGACGTTAGGAAGAAGTTCTTCACCATGAGGGTGGTGAGACACTGGAAGAGGTTGCCCAGAGAGGTGGTGGAAGCCCCATCCCTGGAAGTTTTTAAGGCCAGGCTGGACGGGACTCTAAGCAATCCGGTCTAGTGGGAGGTGTCCCTGCCCATGGCAGGGGGGTTGGAACTAGATGATCTTTAAGGTCCCTTCCAACCCTAACGATTCTATGATTCTATGATTCTACGATAAAACCAGCTCTGCCTGCTTTGAACTCAGTTTAACCATCAGGATGTTGTCTGTTCTGGATGTGGTTCCCTAAGCAGAAGGGTCTAGATGTACTTTAGCAGTACCACATTGCTTTGAACACTGCTGAGACTTAAGCATGTGAAGGAGCAGAGCTCCACTTTCTATCTAAAGATATGACAGATACGGTAGAAAACCAAGTATAAAATCTAAGCAAGACTACATGGAATATAAACATCGCAATTCCACTTCATTGTTCTGAAAATTTTTTTATTTCAGGGTAATGGGATCAAGATGACAGAGTTGGCTAATGGAAAAGTTATGAAAGAACTCCAGATTCCTGATTTCCACTCCATCAACTCTCCACTGAAACATGTTGCATCTTCTTCAGAAGAGTAATCATATGAAGGGGAATCAGACCTTCCAGAGGCAGAGCTTTCTGGCACTTCAGCAAGATGCTCCACACCTCACACTTTGATGAGCAGATCAGCATACAGAAACATAAATTGAACATAAAATACATGCCAGCTCACTCTTTCCTAACCAGAAAGATGTCCTAATAAATTACCCGTATTTGAAATGATGGTTTAATGAAATGAAGTATAAAATACAAACAGAGATGTCTTCAGATCCCCATGTCTGTGGAAAATTGAATCCTTACTGCTTTATTTCATAATGGCCATAAAAATACTTTCAAGAATCTTTAGAAGCATATTTTAAATTATTCCCTTAAGCCTACTCAGATCTGCCGTATGACAAATGTGGGAGGTTGAGTGAGAGTAGCTTACATGCCAAGGAGCAGGAAAAAAAAACAGGAATGACAAAAGATAGATTTAATAATAGGAAAGAGGGTGTTAGTTAACTTACACATTCTTATAGTTTCTTTTCTTTAAGTAAGTACAGTGGCCCCATTTTTATTTCCTTACGCCCTAGTCAAGCAGGCATTATTGGAATGAAAGGCGCCTACAGGTTATAATTTATATTGTCTCTCGTATCTTTTCTGTTGACTTTATGTTTAAATGACAGTTATGGAATCAACCAAAGCAGTTTACTGATCACAGTATTAATAAGAAATTTTTCATTTCAATTTTGCAATGGAAAAAATTCAGTAACTTTAGTGTAAAACATCATTATCTAGGTTAATTTTGCTACCTATGTCATGCAAGTTCTGTATTCCTCTATTACTTCTAATTTGCAAGGAAAAAGAAAATATTTCCATAGTTAATATAATTTTTAAAAAGAGTGCTTGTCTTCATTAAATGCTTGCATTTACAGAATGATTTCAAATTAAAATGTAATACAATTTTTCGTATACTCTGTCACAGTTCTTTGAAAAGCACTTAAAGGAAACACCGTAATTCTTTAAAACAAGTAACAAACCATTGACGGAGCAAGCGTGCTCAAAAGTTTATATTAGCATGGTTTGATTGGTTCCAACACATCTGTCTATCAGGATAGCTACTGTCTAGGAAAAGATCAGACCTTCTGAAAACCAATACACCAGGGGTATATATCACATGCGGGTAACAAGCCAGCATGACAGTAGTAAACAATGTGACACCTGAGAAACATTACATTAGTCAGCTTAAAATCCAATTTCATTGACTGCTGTCCAACGGGGATAACATACAGACCTTTTCATACCACTGAGCATTAATGAGCTGCTACCAGTCTTCTTTGTGCTATCAGTTATAAATATTAATATCATTGTATGTTTTATTCATTTTTCTAAGTGGCAACTTTAGGATTCTTCCCATTTTGCATGGTGATATGTCACACCTAAATGTGCTAAATGAAGTAAAAGTGTCAAGGTAAAATGATTTCTACATTTATCATGAAGGTAAAAGGGAGTCATGTGGTGCCGTCACTGAACTTGTAAGTGCACTCTATCTTCTGAGAGATAAGATTCCTGTTGTTTAATTGCTATGCTCTCTTTACATCCCTTTGTTCATCACATAAAGACCAGGTTACCGTTTTGATTCTCAATGCAATTACTCTCCAGTCCTGATTTCCCCAGTATTGTCCCAAATCTATGCAGTCCTCTCTACTTCAGGGACACAGGTTGCATACAGATTGCATGTGCCTTTCTTTGCTGTGAGACAATCACACATAGTGGCCCGTCTTACAGTTTAAAATCAAGAACCGAGCAACTAATACTCTCTCACTTTTCTTTAATATAGTAATTCCTACTCGCAAAGATCATATTTATACCTGACATCTACTTTGCACTACTAGGATTGAATTCTTCTGATCAACATCAGGGATCAAGAGGTTTGTCATCTTCAGTTAGTCTGCTTACCAATGGCTCTCTACACAGACAGTAAGTTCCTTGTCAATTACAGGTCATTGACCTGCCCTAAAAAACTTTCTTTGGGTGAGACCAGTCCTCCGTTACAGAGTTTATTCTCTTCAGTGATTGTTAAAAAAGTTTCAAGTAACAAGCTGAGCTTTAAACATATAATTCTTAGATGCTTAAATGGGAGAAATGGGTTCCATTCAAGTCATCTGAATGCACATTTCTTTAAAGGAAGGTGGCACTGGGGAACAGAGATTTAATTTTGACTTCATCTGTACTTATGAGTCACAGGTGCCCTTGAGCAAATCAGTCCCTCTTATTTTAAGTTTTTATTTTCTGTTGAAGATAAATCTGTCTAAAGATTCAGGCTTAACTCAGCACAGAAATCTGTAGCTCCTCTATAAAAGAATTTAACTGCCAAAGAACAAGATGCAGCCAGCACTTCAAAAAACAGAGGGACATGTCTCCATAGCTAGGAAGAGCACTCAGGGATAGGAAAAGCATTGTATTTTGTTGCAGAAAAGGCCTGTAGCTGTCAAAATAGGCTGATGTCTGCAAGCATCTAGTAAAGAGATATTAACCAGTAGATATGTAGCTATGGCCACTGATTCAAGGGTGGGCCAGAAGCAGGATTCAGAAGGGGTAAGGCCAGATGAAAAAGGAGAGTAGTTTGGTGTTATAATAGACTAAGGGTCTAAGTAAAAGACAGAAGCCAGACTAAGGAATTAATTTTGAAGAGTCTTTCCTACAACCCATTCCCAAACTAAATAGCATCAAGCAAAGCCAGGAAAGCACTATGCTAAGCATCCAGAAATAAAACACTGGAGGGAATCTGCAGCCAACTACATGCAAACTCAGATGTGTTGCTTGGGAAAGAAAATCTCACTAGGCAATCTGAAGTTGTTTTAACCTCGGTTTAGCTGAACAGCTGGGTTGAAGGGAAACCAGTTACGACCAAGATTCCAGATGTAGATTTTGTCTACATCTACTTTGCTTTACGATGTTGACTGACAAGGCAATGATTCTGTTACAATAAATACTCCTGAACTACTTAGTAGGATGTTCTCTCTTGGTAAGCCAAAAACATCTGTGGTTCGAAGATGAACTACTCTGCTAGAAGGAAGGTTAGCAAATGCAACATTTCGTATGTGCCTAGCTAAGGCAACAAAACAAGATGATGAAGAATGGTAGGAATCACTTTTCTTGAAGATTCTCCAAGACAGACACTTTATTCTTCTGTGATGAGAATGTTACTCAAGAGACAGCAATTCAGTGGAAATTCTTTCTGAGATGTGTTTCTAACAAAGCATAAAACATTTCACATGTCTAAAACTACTGGAAAATATCCCCAGACAAGATGATTGTACTTCAGCTAGATTTCTAATAGAAATTGCAGACTTCAGCTTTAAAAACTCATAAACAATAAACGAAAAGAAGGAGAGATGACTCCAGCAAATCAGTCTTTAATATTCTGTGTGCTGAAGTAGAGAAGGAAAGGTAGGGAGAATCGTGAGCAGCTGCTCATGATATCACATTCAGACAACAGTGCAATTCTTCTCACACACTGACTAAACTTGCAGAAGTCAACAGCATTACTCACGGAATTACTCACCTCTATATGACTAAGACTATGCAAATCTACGCTGGACGATGAGCAGCAATGGTATAACTTTACTTGTGCTTCACACTTTTTTGGTGACATGTCACCTCTTTTTCCTGGGGAAATCTGCCCCTTACCAAAACAACCCTATAATCTGGTGTGCAGCAAAACTTTAAAGCCCACAGGCATATTAAGATACCAGGATGCCCCATTCACCCTGGCACATTTCTCATGTCATCCCACCACCCTCTCCCGCCTTCTTCTCTCAGCCTTCCTGAGATCTTTGCTGCTACAAAGGGTCATGCTTATGATTACAGTGTCTGCACTTAACTGCCAACACTCAATCCCCAGCCAGCGAGTACTCGTAATGTCAAGGAGTCAAGGGATAGCTGAAATGAATTAAAGGAGGAGACACAAATATTGTTTTTTTTATAGATCCAGAAGAGTTCTCAGCCCCATCTTTCAAATGAAAAAAAACAACAACCAACAAACAAACAACAAAAACAAGCAAACCAACCAACCCCCAAAAAACACCCAAAAATCCCCAAATGGTTTCCGAGTCTGAGGGGTGTTAGGCTCATGTTAGGATCTATAGAAGGCAGAGAGAATTTCCAAATATCTTATTTTAGGTAATATTTGATAGGATAAACTGAAAACATGACAGCATTATTGCACAGAGACAGGTTCACTTTTGAGATGCACAGTTAAACTCAAAGAGTAAGAAGCAGTTTATGCTGCTTTTGTTTAGTAAGTTCCCTGTGAAGCGAAAATTGGCATGAGGAAGACACATTGCTCTGATCATTTTAATTAAAGCTTATAATGCATCAGCGGGTACCTAAAACCAAACATCACTCTCATAAGCTGTTCACCCACTGTTCTCTTCCCCCAAACATACACAGCATACGGAATGGAGACAACCTAAGACCTAGTCACAAACCTCCACCAGCTATAGGGCTGATTTCAACATTTTTTATGGGTCAGAGCATATCCAGGAGCCCCTCTGTCAGGTGCTATTGGCAACAGAAAGGGTTAGGTTTAATCTGCCAAAGATACCCTTCAAATATAAATGATGGCAAGAGAACTTTCCCAGAGCCAAGCTCTTTATTATCTCCTGGCAACTGACATAGGATTTCCCTGAACAAATGACTAATCAAGTTTGTACACAGAAACTCCTGTTTGGCAAAACTTTTTATAAAGACCAGATATATCTACATGTCATAGAAAATGTTGCCATAATCACAAGCAGTTTTGGTTAATGCCATGAGCAGTGCCAGAACCTCAGGATTTATGAGAGATAACACACATGCTCTGGAGCATTTATCTTTCCTATGTTCCTCTGTAACTCCATGCATTTTTGAGGCTCCTTAAATGCTAAGGCACACTACCCATTCCCTAGTGCCAGTCTCTCCGCTTGCCAAACCAAAAATGCACTTTTCAACCACTCTCTGTGTGTTGCAGCCCCCAGTGTACTGTGGGCTACTCCAGCTTCTGTGTATAAGCATACAAAAGTCAGCTCTAATACTTCCATTTCTACTGTCTATATCATATGCACCCATATGTGCACTATCCTCTCTTTCACTTCAGCATTTATTCAGTAGATGGTCTAGCTGGTTTGCTGCAGGCTGGGAACTAGGAACAAACCAACTGGAAACTTATTTACAGGAAAAGTCTTGTTAGTATGAAAGAAAACAAGAATAGGAATTCTTCCCTGATCATCTCAATCCTGAGAGAACTGGAAAGACCACAGAAAAATACAACAAACAAATACTGAAGAAGTTTGTTGACATAAAACTGGAAAATTGTAATTTTGTTCTTTCTTAAAACAACTAGAGCTATTCCTGACAATCTAATAAATCTTTTTCTCAGTGAAATCACGACCATTACAAAAAACAAGGATTCCAGAATGCTTTACACAGGAGTTGAAACTATGAATAACATCAGTTAATGTGTAAACTTCTATCTTGCCCTGGTTGTCTTTTCCTTATATAGACTAGCCATCACAAAATAGTCCAACAAATTGCAGAGTAAACCAAATTTGTTCAATAATTAAGTAAACAAATAGAGGATGTGGTAGATGAAACTGTTATCCCAAAAGCCAAAACGTACATGTTTAGGGGATTAGAACTGGTATTTACATATAAACATTGCAACAAACCTTCAGTAAATGTTATGTTTGGTAATACTGAAGTGAAAAAGCCTGCTTCATTATGGTCCACAGTTAATAAATGTGTCTTAAGAGCAAATATACAAAGAAGAAAAGGCTTTACCTACCAATTGTCTTGCTGCCTTGGTTACTACATACAGACAAATTAGTTCCTTTTATAAATTTTTGGTGAACATCAGTACATTCACATGAAATATAAAGTACTAACAGAGCACGCAAATAAAAGTGCAAACAGTGCAAGTGAACTTTGTTATATCACTAATTAATAAAAGCCTTAAAATTGAGCACTATCCATAAGCTAGAAAAATAAGGAGCCCCACATTTTTGTTAAGATAGGTAGCACTCACAGAATGAACTCATATCAATTCTTCAAATCACCATGAGCTACAGACCTGATGCAATGTCAAATGTTATCAATGGGAGCTTTTCTAGACTTTGAGCTCTACCTGGAATGTTAATGGAATCTCCATTAATTTGGTTTCTTTAAGATAAGCTTAAGATAAGGATCTCCTAACGTATCTTGTTGATATTGCCTTGGAAGACAGACAGGATAAAGCAAGCTTCTGAATCGTTTTTGCCTTCTGTCTGTCAGGCTGTCAGAAGAACTCAAGAGGTGGATGATACCAGCGTCATCAGTGTATCGGTAACAGTGTCGATATCCTGAGATTTCCCAGCACTATGTTTGTGATTGCTTCTCCGAAACCACTATTTAATCATAACGTGATATAGATGTAGATATAGAGGAGTGGTTGTAACGCAAATACAGATACTGGTTTCAGTTGTTTAAAACTTAATTAACCATTAATTTCATACCTTGAGTCTAACAGAATATTTCTGCAAAAACAGTCCCACCTTTCTGCAGATGAGGAAAGATGTTGGTTTTGTTCAGACCAAGAAACATGTAAATCTTTGAGAGTTCAAGTACCTCCACTGTCTGGGAAAGAAACACAACACTTGACAGAGAATTTCTCCTTGCCTCAGAAATGTTTTTGCATCCTATGAGGTTTTCCCTAAATGTATCTGAAGATCTTTTCCTGTGCAATTTTGCAGAACACCATATCCACACTGAACATGTTCCATCCCAGGAGAGTCAGAAATTCCTCAGTCAGGAACTGTTCCTCCCCACCACCACCCCCCAGCCCTCTCTAAGGAATAATCTGGTACTGAGTGCAGAAAGTGAGAGAAAGGAGGTTGTCTGGGGATTGCAACAGTCCCTAAGGGGTTATGTATCACAATTCACATGCAAAAGGGCATAGAGGAGGTTGTACAGCTAATGTTAATGCCAGCATTTGGCTATATAACCATAACATTCTCTTAATTGTATGTAATTTCATGTAAATCAGAAATGCAAAGAACCTCTAATTTCTCTCTTTTTCAGCTCAGGCTGTTCCTATTGTATATTTGTGCTTGTTTCAGTTGTTCTAGAGGATGAATCTTCAGTTACTTCTGCTAGGAAATATTGTCATAAACTAAGAAACCTTGTTTTAAATAGGGTGTTCTTTCCCCCTTACTGTGCATATTTTAATTTTTTCCCTTTTTCATCCCTGTGAATGCAGATCTACTCAAATTTCCTGTTCCTTTCCCTTTGCAGAGCACCTGAGTCAGTATGGCCAAAGAGCTTCTGCTGGGGTTGGCACAAATGTAAAATCAAAATCAATGACCTCCATGTGAGGAACACCCAGGGATAACGTTCCATGGGGAGTTTCTGTTTGTGGGGACAGAAACCGCAGGACCAATCATTGTACAAAATCACTGCTTGTGCACGCTCCCAGTGTGAGTGGACCACGGAAGCCCATTAGCTCCTAGATGTAGTGCAGATAACAGTCTGATCACCATCAAGCACAACAGCTGTCAAGCCTAATGCAGCCAGCGAACTACTGCTAGAAAACAGACACCTTGCACAGTTCATTCCCCAGCTCCCAACTCAATTCCTCTTGGTGCATCTTTGTGATACTCCAAATAATGCTGCAGATTCTTTCATGCACGATCATTTTATTAAATTCTGGGTTTCGAGTTTGACCAGACCTTCCTATGTTTCACTAGGTCTTATCTATGTTTTCTTCCAAGGCAAAAATGTATTGTAAGGCTGGTTTATTTGCAAGGCAATGTTTAACAAAACAGTATGAGATGTATCTGATTAAAAACCCAGCCAACAATAAAGTGATTATCTTTCAGCACAGTGTGTGGTGCCATATGGTGACTGAGCAAGTGGGAAGAACTGATGCTTAATATGCAGCTCCAGTGATTTACGGTTACCGACTTCCTGTAGAAAATGACTGCTTCTTTCATAAAAACCTAATTAGTTTAAAAAGTACATGTTTGTAGAGAAAATTTATATTGATAAAGTTGCCAGTGCAGTATCTGAATATATTAATGATCTATAAAAAACTTGAGTGGCAGGTGCATTTTGAGCCACCTGTCTTGATCTGTCCTGCTGACCCTGATCAGAAGAGTTGCTTGAAATAACCATGAGCATCTGGTTTTACTGGTTCTTTTTATTGTTTATTATATATATAAACTCTGTACAGTTATGCCAAATCAGCTAATACATCTATGAGCCAAGTAAGCAATAATTACTCTTTTGGATTTTTTTTTTCTTCTACCAGTAAATCTGAAGACTTTGTAAAAAAAATGGTCTATTCTTTCCTAAATTGAGGGGGATCTCTCTTCCTACACAGTAAAAAGTACAAGGTAATAACCTGAAAAACACATAAATAAGAACTCAATCACGTTTTTACCAAGAAAGCCTCATATAAAATGTTTTGTTGACCTGATAGAACCACAGCATGTTTACCCTTATTAAATTAATCCAAAACACTTCCTCTCTCACTGTAGTATAAATCCGAAATAATGCTATTGAATTCTGTGTTAGTGGGTATAATTCTGAAAGGCACACACCTTAAGAACCATAAGAACCTATTAAAACCTTTGGGTGCCTTTTCACTCAAGTCTCTTACTCCATAGATTGAAATGTCTTGTGCATAAGATTTTAGATAATTTCTAATATGTAAAAAACTCTGTGCTATGGAATATCATGGTAGGTAATTCCATTATTCCTGTGTCTTCTGTTCAGTCCTTTCATCTACTATATATGTGTTCAATATCTCCTTTTTATCTCTCAAATACGGTATTATGTAAGTGAATTCCTTTCAGTCATTCAGTCTCATATTAAAGAAAAGCTGAATCCCACAGAGGCTCGTAGTGCTCAAAACATGTTCTTCATTTCCCTCTGAAGCTGACAAGCACAACTGTCCTGTCTCCATCCTCCCAATTCTCTGTAGTCTAATTTATCTTTTTTCTTTTCTCACAGTTACTATTATTTGATAATATATGTATAAATTATATAAATTAGAATCTTCAAGTTCTTTTTTCCCTTATGTTAATTATTTTAGAGGCTCACCACCGTAACAGAATAAATCTGTTTGTCCATTCTTCACTTGTGCTTGTTCTTACCTTTTTTCTGAGGAAAAAAACCCCACCCTTTTTCATACAATGATGCACTCTAATTCTTCCCCCACCATCCTGTGCATATTTTAATTTGTGACCCTGTGTGGTGACTCTGTTTTCTGTATTTGTAAAAATATATTCTTTTGTCTAAGTAATGAAAGGGACTGATAAAGGTTCAGTATTGTTTTAATATTAGTGTTGAACAGTTTTAAACAGAAGTAGTTTTACTGAAAATAACAGTTGCATTGAAATTTTCATTTGAATTTAATTCAAATTTAAAACCAGTGGTCAATAGAATGAAGACTGAGGACACTCCCTTAACTGCTCATTCAACAACACTGTAACCCATACAGCTTGAGTGGTAGTAACGGACGGACGTTTCTGTTAGCTAAAAAATAAAAGATCTGGGGGTTAGTCTCTTTCTTCTGCATATATGCAAATCTTTAAGACCCCTGGGAAAAAACCACATGATTAAAAGGATATCTTAAAAAGTACACATCTCTTTCTTTAGTAATTCACTATTGAAATAGTAGTAAAACTTGTAGTTTAATATGAAAAAATCATAATTTATTCTCTAGCTTTAACAGTAAATTGCAAATATTCACACTCGTTTTGAGTATAATATTAAACTATATTCAGTCTAGTAATCTGAATTTGGCCTTATTCCTGCAAAAACAACATAAAAGAAAATTATTATCTGCTAACTCTACTTCAAAGGTACTATGGTAATATGAGTTAGTTGTGTAAGTAACATTTTAATTAAGGAACCCCTGAGAACTCTACAAAATGAGGAGAAAAGGGAATAGAAAATAGAGTAGAACTTTTTTTTTTTTTTTTTTGGTTTCCTGAGGGGTTAAAAAAATTGAGAAAATCATAAAGGAGGCAATGATCCCAGCTGGTGTTGGGGGCAGATGGCATATTAGACTACAGGACATTAATATGCAGTAAGCATGAAAGCTACAAGTTTAGATGAAAGGATGCTCCTTCCTCCTCTGGAATATCCTCCCTTCCCTGGCAAGTTTTGTGGAACAAATGAAAGGCCCAAGAAAGTGGTGAGGTCGGTAGCATCCTGATTCCATGGACTAACAGAAGATGCATCTGTATATGTTACACAAACTGTAGGGCATTTCTCTTTTGTTGAGGAGGAAGAAACAGAGAGGATAAAGGGCAGGGCATAGAGTGAACAGTGAAAGAGACTGGTACAGTCCTGGGGTAATTTAGATTGGGAGAAATATCTGAAGATCATCTAGTCCAAGTGCTTGCTAAAAGCATGGCTTACTTCAAAGGTAGATGAGATTGCTCAGTCTTTGTCCAGTTGAGTTTTGAATGCCTCCAAGCATGGAGATCTCACACTTCCTTGGGAAACCGGTTTTAATTTTTGTTCACCCTTTATGCAATCTAATCTTATGGTGGTGGAATTTAAAATATTTCCAGTGATATTTAAAATCAAATATGCTGAAAGAGATGATTCATTTTGTTGTGATTAATCATATTTTTGATGTATTATTAACACACAAAACATGGATAAAACTGAAACTGAGCCTAAAGCGCTTGTAAGACAAGAAAGCTGTGCTTTTTGATTACTTCTTGTGAATTCCAGATCTTCATTATGTTGTCTAGAGAAACCGTATTTGTTAACCAAAATAGTAAATAGGACAGTCCAGAAATGCTGTGAATACATCATGTCCTCACAAACTTGTAGATGGAAAAGAGAAAGATAGTGAACTTAGCTAATTTACCCACTCTCAAATCCACTGTTTAGACAGTGGAGTCATGATTTCAGTTAGATGTCTAAAGTTGAATAAATACTTAGTGCCTTGCTAAATGAATGTGAGGAAGAAGAGTATGTTACATCTTCTCATATATGTAATGCTTCCTGAGAATGAATCCACACCCACACTGGAACCACAGCCAATGCAAAAGACACTTATGCATCACAGCCCTTTCTTACATGACATTTTTCTGTCTGAAGCTGTTTTACTGATCTGGACATAGAAATTGTAAAATTTGTTTGTTTCTGAGGCTAGGAAGAGGCCTGTCATTCATGACTGCATTACATGGATTGTTTTCAACTGCCTGTTGCTCTGTTTTCAATATTCAGAAAACATAGAACAGTAGCTTAAATTAAAATTGCCTGTGTGCATACATAGAATCATAGAATCATAGAATCATTTAGGTTGGAAAAGACCCTTGGGATCATCGAGTCCAACCGTCAACCCCACTCTACAAAGTTCTCCCCTACACCATATCCCCTAACATCACATCTAAATGACTCTTAAACACATTCAGGGATGGTGACTCCACCACCTCCCTGGGCAGCCTATTCCAGTGTCTGACCACTCTTTCTGTGAAGAATTTTTTCCTAATGTCCAGTCTAAACCTACCCTGTTGCAGCTTGAAGCCATTCCCTCTTGTTCTATCGCTAATTACCTGTGAGAAGAGACCAGCACCAACCTCTCTACAATGTCCTTTCAAGTAGTTGTAGAGTGATGAGGTCTCCCCTCGGCCTCCTCTTCCTCAAACTAAACAGTCCCAGCTCCTTCAGTCGCTCCTCATAAGATTTATTCTCCAGGCCCTTCACCAGCTTCGTTGCCCTCCTCTGCACNAGCGTTGGCCCATCGATCCAATCTATCCAAGTCTCTCTGTAGACCCTCCCTATCCTCATGCAGATCAACACTGCCGCTTAACTTGATGTCATCTGCAAACTTACTGATGATACACTCTATGTCCTTATCAAGATCATCAATGAAGACGTTAAATAGAAATGATCCCAGCACTGAGCCCTGAGGAACACCACTTGTGACCGGCTGCCAGATGGATTTAACTCCAGTGACCATACAAAAAGCAAAAAGGGTAACATGAGTTTACAGAGCATTAAGAATGGTACACTTCAGCTAAACCTTGAAATGTAACAACACAATTAAACAGAAAAAATCCAAAGCAATGTGAGATAGGAAGCAAAGATTCCTTTATTCAACTCTATTTTACATGACATTTTTTACACAGGTATATTTTAATTCCTTAAGCTGTATCTTAACCAAGAGACTACTATTAAAACTTGATTTTGCATAACAGGGTCTTTAATGATTCTATTTTACTCTTTACCTCTGATTTCATAGCTGTTGTTATTAAGAAAATTATTTAAGATTACAGTTTACTATATTTGAGAAGAATAGGTGACATGATGTCGAGGTATGCAAATTATGGTAGGAACTTTAAAATAATTGTGACCCATAGACTTGTAGAAAATCATAAATTGTTACATAAAATCGGCAGTTGCTTGCCATTCACAAAGACGAAAATGCGAAACAGACAGTCTCATTTCAGCACTGCTCAATAATAAATCAACAGGCCAGACATGACTCAGAGTCTGCTCATAAATTAGTTGTTTGACACAGAACAAGGAATCACAAGGAAAGGCAAGACAGAAAAGAAAAAAGGGGAGAAGAAGCAAAACTGTGCCTCATGTGGCACTATTACTGCTCTATTAATCTTAGACAATTACATGAAATATTAAATAGTGCAATTCCTGGCAAAAAGAGAGTGTTAAACAAACATGCTATAATGGACCAAGTTACTGAAATCAATAGCAGATTAACTATAAATTAACTTAAGATCGTTGTTGATGTAACATTGTTCCATAAGATACAACACTGGGCCCAGAGATTATTCCCGTTACGCTTACTGCTGCCAATTCTACTGAGAGCAGCTAGGTATTCTTTATTCCTGTTAATGGCAATATCAGCAATAAAACCCCACCCCCAAGCCAGATTAATCCAAGACAACATTAAGAATTTACATGGGCCAAAGTTACTTGACATAGAAATCCCACATTACACCGATAGTCAACATGCCCAGGTTTGTCTATTTACCACTGAGGAAACTGGTGTTTGATTTAGAGATCTCAATTAGGGTTTTATATTACACAGGACAAATCCAGACCTGTCGTGCTGAAACTGCAGTTGGCCGTGATGTTGGAAGGAGGTTGCCAGTATGCTGTCTTCTGCCCACTTCCGTGTCACTGGGAAATAGCCTTCAATCCTTGACTCAACCAGAATTTTCCTGAGCCATTTTCAGCAGCTTGAGCTTATAAGGAAAGGAAACAACCTTCCATCTTCAATGGAAAAATAATTTCTGAAGCTAAAATTAGTCCTTTCAAGTTAAAATATTTTTTCAGTGTTTGCATGCAATGACTGTAAACACTGAAAACAAATAAAATAACAAGAATTCTGACCTGATTAGTGTCATAGTCTATATATTCTTAAAGATTAGTAGTATTGATTTTTTATGAATACATTAGAAGTGATGTCATACTTACTATAAGTTTCCTACTACAATTTCTGGTAAACTGAATCATAGTTTTGTGGTTAGATATGAAATCATGTAGTTCAGTTAAGCATACAGATCTGAGGTGGCTCGGTTGAACTCATAGATGAGGCTGTGGAAGATTTTTACTTTTTTTAAAACAAAATAAAATAAAATTAAAAAAAATCTCTTGAGGTCTACTCTGTGTATAAGGACAAGGTCTAGTTTCTTATACATAGAGAACATTTCCACCTAAGAAATGCTCTTCTGCCTAAGAAACTCAGTTGATGAAACTGAGAGAAAAATCTGCCATATCAACCTGTATAACATGAGTCTGCAAACAAAATGAATCAGCAATTGATGCTGTGATTTCTGTGACTGTTAGCATTCAGCAGTTGCTAGTTTAGTACCAAGGTAGCACTTCCAGCTAGCACCAAAGCCTGTCTACTTGTATGGTATTGTACAGCCAAGAATGGGGCTGAGTTGCAAGCTAAATAGCTATTTAAATTTAAGAATCTTAACACCCTTGCCTGAATCTTAAACACATTCGCAGTGCCATACTAGGGAAAACTGTGAAGAGGACAAAGTGAGGATGAATTCCAGTGGTACAAAACCGAAACTAGTAATCATTTTTTTTAAAATGTGGCCATCTGAAAGAATGGGAGACTTTGGGAGTATTTGGGTCAGCATCAACACTACTGTTAAGAAATATACTTGTCCTGGCTTTATTTTCCCACCATGTGATTAAAAAATGGTGACAAATGAAGTGTTAAAAATGTAATGAGAAAGAGATGAAAGTAAAAAAGGGTTTTTGAAGTGTAATGGGCTCAATTAAGGATTCAAAAGCATGAGAGCAGCAACACAGATTAAATAATGTAAGTTTACTTTAGGAATTATGATATTAACTGCTTTCTTAAGCCTCTGAGCATACCCAGGATAAATAAAACTTTTTAAATTTAGATTTAATTGGAAACTCATTAAATTCTTATGTAGCAGGATCTGTCCTTTGTGGAGTGTTTCATTTAACATCACATTTCTCAAACCAGTGTGAGCGCAAGGGACAGGTCTGGTCAGCACACTGAGTGCACACCTGTGTCTGGCATTGCTGCGCGGCCATGCTATGCTGATACCATCTAATGGCAACTTGAGACAAATATGAAAGCACCTGGGTGGTGAAAAAAAAAATCAGGTTCACGCTACCTCTTCACACTTGCTGAAGATGTTTTATTTTCACTGTGGGCTCTAATAGGCATGTTGTACCTACAGAGAGGGTGGCATATTCCTGTCTATTTGCTTTGGATACCAACATATTTCTGTGTATCAGTGAAATGCATTCTGCTAGACTGATTCAAAGGTTCTATATTTCAAAGAAGCTCTCCAACTTCCAATATCCAAAATTTATGGGTAGAAGCAACATTCTTCTTATTTTTCTACAAGAGCTTTAATGTCTCCTGCCAGAAAAGTGAAAGGGCCTGCAGAGACAAACAGCTTGAGTTGCCCTTGTGATATGTGGACAATAATCCACAAACAGCCCACAGGTGTCAACAATGCGTGGAGTAGGGTCGGAGGACAGACTGTCCATCAGTCCACTCCCTCATCCCGACCCTCTAGACATGATCCAGAGGTAGCCAAAATTTCCGCTCTCTTGAAGGAATTATTAACCTCTCAGCTGCAATCCTAAACTTGTGCCAAATTCCCACTGAAATGAGAATCTGTGGTACAAAAAACACAGACAAAGAGGAGCAGCTCTTAACTCAGGGATTTTACCGTCTACCTGGAGGGTAGCACACAGGACAAAAAAGCAGCGAAGGGAAGTCTGTAGCATGAGTATCCTGTTCCAAGGACCCTCTAAATTGAAATTTGAGCTGTTTAATTAAACCAATTTTCCTAAAGGACAAATATAGATCAGGATACACTCTGGAGAAAATTCTGCTTTTCTCATTTCTCCTGTCAGAGTCTGTTTTATCTAGCTTCTCCTCCAGAAACCAGACTTCATAATTTGCCCATACCCATGGTTAACACCTTCTGTTTTTCTCCCGTTACCTTTCCACCACCTATCATATCATTTTCCTTTATAATCAAAAGGTAACTTGCTTACAATGAAAAACATCCAATTGCCTAACCCAGAAGAAGTAAGCCAGGAAAATCTGGAAGATGCACTGAAATGATATATTTCGGCAAAATATTAGTGATGAAAAGACAACAGTTCAGCTTGTTGCCAGAAGCAAATACTACTTTTGCTGGGTGGTTGAGTAATTGGCTTTCAGTTGCGTCTGTGGGAGGTTGCCAGAACTGCTGGTTCTGGGTGATTAGCATCATGAGTTGACAGGAAGAGCAGACAAATGAGTAGCCAGTAATGTCACAGCTGAATGAAAGAAATACCTGGCTCCTGTGCCTGCAGTTTTCAGTGGAACAGTGAACTGTACAGATGTAACGCAACATTGTAGTATCTGGATTTGGACACTGGTGAGTCTGCTTGGGTGAATTAGTGGGGAGGAGTGTGAACACTGGGAAACCAAGCACAAGTCTGTAACTGGCAGAAAATAGCTGGAAATTTTTTCAGGAATCAGCTCAGATAGCTATTTGAGATAGGGGAGCCTTGGATCAGAATTAGAGATCTTTCATCCTATGCATGTTCCTTGCCCTTGTCCCAGAATTTTCCTGCTGGGGACCAGAATATAAAGAAAGGGGATGACACTTGTCAATATATAATGGATATGAACAAAACTAAATACTATTTATGCATTTTTTTATGTGGCAAAGAAGAAATAGCAGAAACCACCAGTTTAATTAATTATTAACAGTACCTTTTAGTATTAGCTTATCAACTACAATAAATAGAAGCAATGCATTAGACCTTTTAAAAGCTGAAACATGGGTTTTTTTTTCATTTAGCATATTTACACTAAGATTCCATGTTGCTGTTTTCTACACTGGCATAATAGTACCTAGTACCTTAACCTTCCTAGTGCATCAAAAAAGATGTTTAACTACCTGACATAGACTGTTATTCTTATTACTAAAAATTATTTCTGTCGTTCAGATAACATCTTTTAATCAAGGTGACCCAATGGCATTGTTGAAGTTTTCATAGATTATTTTGCTCTCTTTTTTTATTTTTTCAGTTGTCAAAATAAAAACAAGTTATCAAGCTACAACTTTAAGGCTTATCAAGGCTGTCACGTTGAATGCTAGGGTTACTCTTTTGTGTATTTCCCAGGTGGATTTCAGACTGACGGGGATGAGAAGTCACTTTGTTGAAATTGTAAGACCTTCATCTCACCTCCGTAACACGACAAAGGTTTCTCAAACTAGCAAAAGCAACTTTAGAAAGGATAAGAAGAAAAAAAAGTAACGAAAAAAAAAAAAGCAGTAGCTCAACAGCTCAACAGCTGACAGCAGGGTGAAGAAGTTCTTCAGGTCAAATTGAATCTCTTCTTTTTGATGGGTAAAGACATGAAAAACTCATCACTCATACTCTTACACTAGCTGGGATAGTATTATGATGCTATTTCTTTACAGACAGCAGCTGGAATATGACAATCCATTTCAAATATTCTTCTTTATCCAAATATTACAAAAGTAATAAATAGCTCACCCAAATGCAATTTTTCTAATTACAGTATTTCTAATACTGAACTCTAGCGTTGTTAGAATTATTTATTTCACGATAAAATTAGTAAGACTCATAAATTTAGTAAAACGCGGTTTAATGATCTCTCCATCAAAGGATAGTTAGGCATGAATCAGATATAGGCTTGAAAGAGTGTGTGCTCTAATGAGATTTCACAGCTGTGGATGCTTGTGTAGATACTACCTAGTTACTGGGTTCAGATTCATTTGGCTTGACTTCCATGTAAGTCTGTGTTACTGTGGTCCAAGTATTTTCGAAGACTATGAGAGAATGTTAATCTCAGTGTTTTATTTGGCCATTACTATCTGCCGTTGGTACCTACATACTGTGAATAATATCAAATGAAGGCATTCAAAAGGAGGAACATCGGTATTCTTATGCGGATGGACCAAAGTCTGACATTTTTCTGTATGTTCTGAATTCATATTGAAACATATTAGTAGGGGTTTCCCTTTTGCTGTGTTCTCCTACCTCAAGTGCTCATTAGCAAGTGATTTGTACAATATAACTCAGACTGCCCATATCAAGTGTCTTTGTCAAATCTTTTGGACTCATAATCTTCTTCTAGGTTATGTTAGAACATAAAGCTTGTAACATTTCCTTTCTTTCATCTTGATGTTTCTGTCTTCAACATCCAAAAAGAAGATAAAATGTATGTGTTAAAATTGCATTTAATACTTTAACAGTAGTGATTAGAAGACATTGATTTTGATCTTTATTAGTGAACTTGTTTTAAGGTTTTCCATGAGGTTTAATTTAAGAATACTTAAGTATTCCACAGACAAATAAAGCTCCATTGCATGACTTTTGTCTGGTTATGTTACAGCTCAGGATGTTAAACAGCATGTGCTTAATGCACATCAAGTCAGATTGTAAGGGGCACCAGACATATTTTCTCCTGCATTCTAAAGGCTAGAATTAGCTGAGGATTTAAAATTTCTGTGCTGCCAATATTGCCATGTTCTTACACCAACGGCTTGTTTAGGTCAATATACATGCGTTGGAAATATGTAGAAAGGATAATGAACTCCATGAACTTCAGGAGGGATCTTTCTCTCTTGCTTCTCTTTGACTTTTAGCTATTTCACAGTATGTCATCTTCCATAGTAAATTAACAATAAGGACTTTACTATTATGTCTATTTTTTAGATACTTGTTAAAGTCCCATGGTAGACACATTTGACACTTCTTTTGGGGTTACACTAAAATAAGGTTTTTTTTTTGTTCCTTCAGTTTAATATTGGCAGTTAAAAAATGGGGAACATATACCAATTCAGAGAGGAAAAGCACATGAATATCATAATCCCAACTGGAAAGTGCAATGAAAAATGAGCTGTGTGTTTCCCCCAACCCTCCTCTGATTTCCAAGAAAGGAATTAGAAATCTCAAGAGGGGAATAAAAATTGTGGGAGTAATTATTCATCACCCTACAGAATTCACAGAGGAAATGCACTGCATACAGATTTCCTAGCATACTCTTATTTTGAAACTTAATTATAATGAATAGTATTTCCCATTATCATGCAAATAAACAAGATGTTCCTCGCACATATGTCTGATGTGCTCTGCTGTCCTTTTATTTTGCATTGGGAAAGATACCAAATCAGTAGTTTGGGTGTGACCTACCTAAACTGGAAAAGTTTAGATCATGCTGTTAATCTTCTGATTAACATTCACCTATGTAAAACTGGGTTAAAACTTGAAATATCCAATAACTATTGAGGAGGTTCATATCTAGAATTAAGCTGTGCTTTTCAGGAACCTCTCCACGTATCTACTTCTTACATCTGCCTGAAAATGGGCCGCATACCTGATTCTGAGTTATGGATCAGAAACACTCTAGTGGGTGGCTATGGGATTTTCTTTTTTCCTTTGTTGAAGAATATTGACTGGACTCAGCAGATTATGGGTGGTGACCTGTTTAAGCATTTTCACCACAATGAAATACATTTTTCTATTAACATAGGCACAGCCAGAATTTCAAGGGTTTTTTTCCAGTTTTTTGAACACTGTTTCTTCTGTGTCAAAAAGATTCTAGGAAAGGGTTTGTTCCTAGCACGGCACAATGTTAGACTCACACTTCTCCACCTCAGGTACAGCAGAGAGATGACACCCATGGAGGATGGGAAGGGGAGTAGCATTATCTGTGAAGTGACATGAAATGCTAATTCACAAAAGGGTGAAAGGAAAACTTTGTAGGAAACAAACTATCCTCGAGCCAATCCCATCACACTAGGCTGAACATGTGATTTGTACTTTTGCTAGAGAAAAAATAATTCTAAATTGTCGGGAAGCTTGAGAGGCAGGGATGAAGTGATGCTAGGACTTCCAAGCAGTTCTCTGGTAGCTTGCCCTCCGATGCTCTTCTACCAGTACTGAAGAGGGGATGGCAACAGTGGATCCCTTTTGAAGCAACTAAATATTAGACTTTTAGATGAGATATTTGAACCTGTATGTCAAGACCGAAGTAGTGTACAAAGCATAAGCAAAGATATTTATATTGTGAAATGTGACATCTCCTGCATTAATAAGTCTTTAGAAAAACTAATACCCATGCTTCTAACAAAAGTAAAAATCAAGTGTCAGTGACTCCTCAAAGGGAAGATTTCCTATTATCGATGGGTACACAGTGTATATGATTCCCCTGCTTTTGGGAGCTGTCAATTTGTACTTTCTGTGCCTTGGTAACAGATCACAGCTTGAAGTGCCGTTTTAACCTAAGAAAGGAAAGCAGGCTTCTTAATAGCAACACATATACACGAATTGTGACATTCTTTCTATTCATAAAATTCCCTCTGTTTTGTTTTGTTGTGTGAAAAATGGTTGTATTGGGTGTAAAAAGCCTCATTTGCTCTGTTTACTGCAAAGGAAGAAGTACATGAAGTTCATCTTCTCACATCTCTCAGTTGACTGAGATATAAAAGTTACCAGTGGTTCCATTCTTTCGTTTTTATTTGGTTTTATTTTCTCTTGTGATCCAGGACTGATCTGATATCATTGTGTCAGTTCAGAAAGGGTCCATATCTGCAAATCTTAAATGAAAGGAAGAACTTGCTCCGGCTCAGTTAAGTATTTTGAGGGACAGTTCCTCAGTATTACACTTTTCCTCAACTTTCTTTGTGGTGAGCTTAAGTGTCAATTCCTGTGAATCTCTATTTAAGTACCAAATTCTTGTGTAAGGTGAACCTAACACTTCAGCATTAAATTCCCATAAACAGAAGGGCACAGAAAACTTCTCTACTGGAACACTTAAGTCTAAATCCCTTTTGAGGATTTATCTCAAGTTTCTTTCCCCATGTAGTAGCGTTGTAGGTGTGCAAAGAGAGACATGCAGAACAAACTATGTGGTGCAGCCAGGATACAAGGCAGATGAGAAAAGAGTGTAAGAAAGGAATAAGTGGATTTTAAGGAAGAATTGAAAGAACTGGAAATACTGTATCTGTCAGACTTTTCTTTTTTTCTTCATCACCAAATCCCTTTTCTGTGATAAAGCGATTCTCTAGAAATTATACAACCCCCCACAAAACCAAAACCTGAACAAAATAAAGGGAGAGCATAAAATCCAAACCAAATAAGCTCTGAGCTGTGAACTGGGAATTAGCAAAACGTTCAGAAATCCATGGCCTTATTCAAATGAGTCCAATAGGGTTGGACTGGGACACTTATAGCAGGAAATTATTTGTTTTACCTCTATTTTATTGTGTGATGTTTAATCGTCAGTACGAAAGATAAGTGCTTGCAATGAAGAGCTCACCTTGGCTTAGTTGAATTCTACTAACATTTTTCTATGTCTTTTTCATCATTTTTGGCTGTTTACCTTTATTTTACAGCTTGTTCATTATCATCAGTGATAACCCAGACAGCTACTGGGTTAAGACCTCCAATGCACTACAGCTAACAGCATTTGCTGCATATGCCAAAAAAATTACCCATGTTTAAGGGAAAATATGATTCGACTGATAGTTTTTGCTGTCTCGATCAAAGAAGTGCATTTTGTCAAAGTGCTACTTTGACTTAAATATTCAACCATGAGTTGCACTTTTTCTTCACTACAATTATATTTAGTGTATCAACATAAAATAACCAGAAAACACCTTGCAATGATTTAAAGAGCTTTTTGCGCTATCAATTCTATAAAATTTTAATGGGTACACACAAAGTGATAGACGTTAATGTATTCTGTAGAAGGCAGATAAATCTGCAGATAATTTTTACAGGACTTCTAGCACTAAATACAGAGTTTATTAGAAACAATATTTTACTGATGCTTGTGAAACTAAACAGCTCCAATATCCTGCCAATATTTTATTGGCTAATGTTTTTTAAAAGTTAATTTTCAAAAGGAAGAGAGAGAGAGTCATGGCAGTTAAATTCCATATATGGTCTTTCATTTATTAGCATTTACAAAAGAAGAAAAATCATAGCTGAAAGAGTTGTGCACATTGTTCATGTAGACAATGGCTGGTCAGCCTCACTGACCCTCGAGTGACACTTGTCAAAAGCTTCATGCGGTTATGAGCCACATGAACAGACAAAGGAAGAAATTTGCAAAGTGGAGTTGAAGAGCATTTGCCCTTGCATGATGAAGATGGCACGAGCAGACACTGCATCCCTGACTTCTGCTAGGAACCTCACAGACTCCCCCGTGAACTTCCACAGAAGCCCTGCACCCTGCCGCTGAGTCTGCGTGTAAGTTGCTTCAATAGCTACAGGCTTGCCAACCTGGTCGTATTTAGATCCATGCTTCCCAGCAAACCAAGGAGTCTGACTAGTGCACACAAACAGTGTCACAACAACATGCAAAATTTCTTAGTCTTCAGATTTGTTGTCATAGGATAATAATAATAATTTAAAAAAAAATCCAAAAAACAAAAAAACCCACAAACCCAAAAACCCAATAAAAATACCCAACCTCCCAAAAAACCCTAAATAACATGGCAGAAGTAAAACAAAGAAGTCTGAGAAGTACATTCAGTTGAACCTACTTCCAAGTATTTCTGAAATCTATAAGAACAGTTGGATTTTTAAATTCTTATAATTATATCATCCATTAACACTCTCCTGGACAGCACAAGTCCAAACAGCTATTTAAGTTCCATTTTAATGACTGAAGTGCTCCATGACAACAGTTTTGTAACTCAGAAAATACAGAAGGAAGCGTTGTACTCCTTCCATGCCTAAACAGATTCAGTTTCTTAATTCTTCTTTTCTTTAGTTGGCTTCAGTTCCCAAATTGCAGCTGTGGTATCTGCACCGTTTAGAGGATGATATACTGAGTGCCTCATGAGGCAAGTGGCTTGCACTGCAAGTCACAGGGTGGGAAATTCTCCAGCAGCCTCTTCCTCAGCACCCCAACTGCCTCCCTCTTTCCCTCTGTGAACAGAATAGCTCCCATCTTGGCTAACATGAATTCTAATTTGCACTGTGACTGAAATGGATTTTAACTCAAGACGTGATCCATACAACTTGGCTTTACCAGCCAGGTTTGTATCTTCGTGTCTGCTATTTCCTTAACGAATGAGAGGTAGTGAAGAAAGTGTCATTTATATTGACCAGTGGTGACAGGGGTATTTAGGAAAAGTATCAGACTTGCACTTACGTACATATCCAGCCGTTTCACTAAGCAATTAATCTACATAAAAAATCCAATGTGGATCTAAAAGTCTGTAGGAGCAGGAATAATTCTGCTGTGACATGTTTAGATTCTCTGATACATGCAGAAAAGAAGCTGGCTAAAGAAATCGTGTTGCTTTGCTTATCGAGGATTTTTCTCCCCTAGAATGTAGTGCTACACACACTAACTAGGACAAATGACTTAATCTTCTCATCACTGCATGTTGTAAAATTACTTTTGGATGAAAGATCACAAAATGGGCTGTTCAAAATCAGCCATTAGGCCTCCTTTAAAGTTAAAAGGTAAAATTTACAGGCTGATAGAAAGTATACAGTATGCTGGGTTTCTCATAATTGTCTTGCTCTGACAATACAGGATCAGGCCAGCACTGAAGACTGTGTCCTACAGTCAAAGAAATACATATATATACTAAACAATAAAAAAGAGAGAAAATGTTTGTCCTTAAATCCTTTCAGTTTTTTAATGGCTAGGTGATTATGTATTTTTAAAATATTTTGTTTGGTCAGATGCACAGAAAAGTTGGAATGCAACTTGTTTCCTATTTGAAAATGTTAATTTCTTCTTTCATATCATACAATATATTGGTAAGGGACCAGAAAGTATTAATTCTAATTTCTTTCAAAAGAAAATGAAATTAAAGTTTGATCCTTAAAGTATACTGCAGGAGAAAGAAAACATTGTAATGATCTGGGTAGTGCACCATTGGCTAAAACAAACATGAAAACTTATGGCAGAGGTATATTTTGAATTAGAAATACCAAGAAAAAGGAAGGAATCAGATTATTCAGGGCAAAGAACTCAGATGCCCGTTCTCTGATCATCATGCTGTGCTCTGATTAGGATCCAAAAAATTGCCTTATTTCATCTTTGTTACTTCATACTGTTATGCTTAGCAGGAAGCCACTGCAGTCACTAAAGCAAGGTAGGTCATCTTTAGCTGTGTGCCAAATTGCATTCAAATAAGCACAAAGAGTATTCTAGTGACCAGCAATCACTAAATCGTCAGCCTCCTCTGTCAACCCCCCTTCTTCCCTGATATAAAACACATGCCAGAATTGAGTTTAGGTTTGATATAGTCATTTTGTTATTTCATCTCCGTCCAGGACATTTAATTTTGACCATAAACGCTGTATTTCAGTACAGGCTGTGCATTGTCCTTCACTAGTACTTGTCTGAAATGGAATAATTTGAATTTTTACATTTAAACCTCTTTCTTGAGCTCATTCTTGAGGATGTCTTTTTGCCTTTTAAGAATACCAAAATCATGTCAGATTTTTCTCTTCTATCAAATCCAGCTTTAAGAAGATACCCACATATGTAAAAAAAAAGTCATCAGCATATACACCAAAAATATGAAGGAGAAGTCTTATTCTATGTGAGAAGTCTACCCTTTTATTGTGTGTATGCTATACTCACAGAAACGGACAATAAATGGTATCATTCATGTTAGTTCAAACAGACATGAAGAAAGAAAAATATTAAAGTTCTTGATCCCCTACAAAATCTGCTCTCCTGACCCAAAGCCTTTGCAATCAATAAGAAGAATTTTGCTGATTTGGAAGGGGCTATAGAGTAGACCCTTACCATTTAATTTTTAGGCTTTTTACATTCTAGTAGAAAGCACTGAGCTAAGATGTTTATTGTCTGAACTGTGATGGAATATCTAAAAGGAGGGGACATTTTTCATACTTCCAAAACAGCTTCTTACAGTACTGTGAGTTTCTTCTCTGGTTATTGATCTACTTTAAATTAATGTTATTAGAAACAAACAGACTGTGGGAATTGTAAAATTTAATTACCCTGGCTGTGGCCAAGTATTTCTGGTGCAGTTGTAGTTCAGTCCTAAATTTTGCAATACTCTGGTCCTAGTGGCATGTTCAAGTGGTTTTCCCACAATCTGTTAGAACTGTTTGTTTCTTCTAAAAGTGTCTCAACATCACTAGCTTGGAATACCATGAAAGTGATGCTGCAAAATATGATGTCAGTCCATTGGGCATTTTTAGTTAACCCACAACTCTGCCTCAGGTCTGATCACACTTAGATCGCTGAATTTTACCTAGAAACTTAAAATTTGCATATAAACAAACATATGGCAGATGACATGAAGTTGGGTGGGAGTGTTGATCTGCTTGAGGGTAGGAAGGCTCTACAGAGGGATCTGGACAGGACAACAACCCCGTGCAGCGCTACAGGCTTGGGGAAGAGTGGCTGGAGAGCTGCCTGGTGGAAAAGGACCTGGGGGTATTGGTCAACAGCTGGCTGAATATGAGCCAGCAATGTACACAAGTGGCCAAGAAAGCCGATAGCATGCTCGTTTGTGTTAGAAATAGTGTGGCCAGCAGGACTAGGGAAGTGATTGTACCTCTGTACTCAGCACTGGTGAGGCCGCACCTCAAGTAATGTGTTCAGTTTTGGGCCCCTCACTACAAGGAAGACATTGAGGTGCTGGAGTGTGACCAGAGAAGAGCAATGAAGCTGGTGAGGGGTCTGGAGCACAAGCGTTATGAGGAACAGCTGAGGGAACTGGGGTTGTTTAGTCTGGAGAAAAGGAGGCTGAGGGGAGACCTTATCGCTCTCTACAACTACCTGAAAGGAGGTTGTAGCGATGTGTGGGTCTGTCGCTTTTCCCAAGTCACAAGTGATAAGACAAGAGGAAATGGCCTCAAGTTGTGCCAGGGGAGGTTTAGATTAGATATTATGAAAAAATTATTTACTGAAAGGGTTGTCAAGCCTTGGAACAGGCTGCCCAGGGAAGTGGTTGAGTCACTATCCCTGGAGGTATTTAGAAGACATGTAGGTGTCGTGCTTAGGGACACGGTATAACAGTGGACTTAGCAGTGCTAGGTTAATGGTTGGACTTAATGATCTTTTCATGGTCTTTTCCAACCTAAATGATTCTATGATTCCATGTATGTGTATATATATATATCATAAATGCACCCAAAGGAACTTTGAATATTTTTCTTTTTATGAAGTCCTGAATAGCTACCAAGTAATAATAATTCCCACTCACTGTGCTGGGATCAATTCAAATCATCTCCTATTTCTGGAATTATCTAGTCTTCCAGCTGCATTTCTTTCTTTATAAAGAGCAAAAGAGAATTGTTTATAAAGTCAGTTGTAATTATTAGACACTTCTTCATGAAAAATGTACTTGTCTTTAAAAAGTGGACAAAGCAAACAATGACCTACGCACCTCTGGAAATTTTCTATATACATGCCATACATTTAAAGGCTACAGTCTGATCGATGCTTATAAACTCTTTTTGATAGATTTCTTTTTTGTTTTCTTTTTTTTTGCCTTCTAAGTGCACAGTACAAGAACAACATGGAATTCCTCGACCTTGGCAGTGAATTGCTCATTAATGCAAAACAGCAAGGCTTTTTTGTTTTATTCACACTGCCTGAAAAACCAAAACACTTCACGAATGGACAGCCTAGCACTTCTTGCAGGGCAAAGTCCTTTACGTCCACCGAGCTCCTGATATATTGGTAATGTCAGGCTGTCATGTCATAGAACCTTTTCTCATGTGGAATGGCTTCCAGCAAGCATTTGTATTGCTTCTGGTCAAACCCCATGCAGCACTCTGCCATGAATAGCTTCATGCATCCTGCACATTTGTTTCCCAAATTATAGGCCATGCAGTGGCCAGCTTCAGATTTCATTTTGATAACTTTTTGTGTTGACCAAGGTGGAATTGCCATGACTGTGAACATTTTTATATAGCCCTTATAAATATGTTGAAGACTTACAATTCAGTATTATTATTGTTATTGACACAGGTTTTTCAAGGTAAACTGTTAGTTTACACAGGTAAATTCAAGCCATTTACAGTATAGCACTTACACCCATCTGATCTTCCATAACAATTTCAATATGCAAGACATTGTAATGCTGATTTATTTTTAAGCATATTGCCTTGGGTGCCTCATTTGAAAATCAGCATCTGAAATACTGAGAATGTGCAGAAAGATGCACTTCAAGAGTGCTCATTAGAGTACATCTGCTTTCCTTCTGAGGGCAGCGGGCTCATGCAAGTTGCGTCATATTTGTTTACGGAAGAGTGTTTTGTTTGTGGGCACTTCAGGAATATGAAATACACAGTTCAGCACGTTGAGGGCAGTGAGATTCTTTTGACTTTGGAAGCAGGAGAAAAAGGTTTTTTTTTTGGTGTGGGAGGAAGAGGGAGTAAATAGAAAATTGGTCTCCCTGGTTTATGCTTTTTGCAAGAAAGAGCAATTGTGTTATGAAAGTGAGGTTAGTTATGCAAGGCTTTAGTGACACCACTCCATTACTCATCATAACCTGGCTCCCCCTTTCTATAACAATATTTAATGAGGGTTGCTGTATGAAGCATCATTGCTTGAACACAGTATGAGGGGAACACAATGGAAAACTGCATAGATACAGCTCTTTACAAGAGTTTTCAAAGTGTTTCTTGTCAGTTCTCAACAACACCCACTTAAAGATTAAATAACATCAACAAGTCTTGCTTTCATTAATCAACATGCATGATTCATCTTGGAAGAATAATATAAAACAATATGTTCCAGTAATAATAGTGTAATACAAGACCAGAGCTTTATAATCCACAAGCAGTTTTTTCCTTAAGGGTTATAAAACAAAACACATACATACAAGCAAGCAACCAAGCAAACAATGAAAACACAAAGTAGTGGCAATAAATGTAAATTCCAATACATACTGTTTTAATGTATTGAAATAGCCATGACATGGGATACAGACTTCTTGGATGAAAAAAAAAAAAAAGGCAAGAAAGACAAAGGTCAGTGAAGGCTACTTAGAATCCAACCCACCTATTTTTGGGAACCTAGACTTAACGCAAACAGGAATTTTTACTTTCACAGGCACCTACTTGTCTATGTTGATGATAAAAGCAAATTCAAAATGTTATTTGTACCTGAAATACATACATGCTAGTTAAACGCTTTGGATAATGTCACCATATTCCATATTTTCATGATTCACAAAGTACTAACTCCTCTTCTAGACTCTGCTGCTGGTGGCTTATGCTTTAGTTATCTTATGTGCTACTGAGGAAACTGTCTACATAAAGGACCACAGAGAAGGAGGGTGTGGGTTTTACATAAAACCGTAAAATAGTTGCTAAGAGGATTCTGGTGGCAAAGACGCTGCAGATAGATCCTTCTCGGTTCAAGTAAATGTTAGGAAGAATCTAGTCTCCATGAGATAATGAGACCAAGCTTGAAGGAAACGGGAAAATCAGTTATCTGGAATAAATCACATTACCTTACATAGTTCTGTTATTGCACACATTCATAGCACAGTTTTAGAAAGAAAAATCAGAACAAATAGGAAACAATATGTGACTGCTCCTGTAACATATGAAATAAAAATTATTTACAGTAACTTGTCAGTTCTGAGCCATGCTGTTGTAAACTGAAAACCTCTGCTCAACTCGTTGGTGTAACGCCTATTCAAGCCCACCAAGAGTCTAGCCCATGGCACTTATATTGTAGATATTATGTCTATTTTCACTCTATCCACAGGGAGAAATGCATACTCTGATGCTTTGAGTATTGCTACTTTCTTTATAACCCAGAAATTTCCAGAGGAGAGAAATCCTAGGTCTCCTTGAACATATGTATTTGGAAAAGACAGATGGCAGTATTTCCTCGTGCCTCACCTTATCTTCAGAATTTCAGAATTAAAATCCATTTTTTGTGGTTTCCACAGGTGCCACCCTCTCATGGTAGATAATAACTATGTCTGACATGCTGCTAGATGAAACAGGTGGGTTCCAGGAACAGGGCTGAACACCACTATCCCCATATCTCCTTGCCATGAATATCCACACTACTGTCCTTCAGTCTGACTTAATTTTTTCTTAAAGGATCCATGTCGTGCAAATGTTAGTGTTAGCTTGGAAACTGTTAGTGAAATAGATTATAGTTTCTATTTTTCTAAACTCTGGAAGGACTGCCAGGGCTAATGCTAACACGCTGTTAAAGGATGATCCAGAGCTCAGCTGAAACCAGTGTCTGAGGATGTTCTACATGATGAACTGTGTTCCTGGTGGGTAAGTCTGGATTTGAATCCAGTGTCTACACCCAGGCATATACATCAGGCTAGCTAGAGCTCAGCACTTTTTAGCTTTCTAAAGCTGGAAAACATGCACCAAAGAGCCAGGAGGCAAAGGAGCATGACTATCTCCATCCTTTAATTAATACTCCAAAACATTATTTTCTCAGTCCCACTGATCCTTCCTTCTGGTATCTGGAAGTCATGCTGGCTGCTTCTGCAGTATGTGGATCATATGTCTGTGGTCAGAGAAAAGAAAGCTAATGTCTGTTTTACTAGTACAGTCCAGCTCTCTCTGGGTTCAGAATATTCAGATTATATCATATAAATAAACATTTCTGAAATATATTTTGTGGAAGGCCTTGTATTGTTATGCACATGGTGAAAAATGACATCAGTTTGCAGAGCTGCAGTCATAGTTTGTATATGGGCACAGATGAGGAAGTTAAAGTTTGTCCAACTTCTCTGCTTGTTTGTGTGTTAATTCAGTTTGCTGCTGGAGGTGAATAACATCTAAAATAGTAATTGTCAGGTCTAAGATCCCAGACATTGGCATATTAGGGAGGATTTTATCCTTCATCTGACATATCATAGGTCAGCTACTGTGAAAGACAACACGTTATTCCTATGGCTTCATAGCACTTTACAGACAAACAAAAAAAGACAGGTTCCTACCCTAAGGATCTTGCTTCTAAATTAGCTACAATAAGCAACAGATATCAATAAGGAAAAGACAGAGGGATGTATCGTTAATTGAAGGTTAAAACAGTGAAATAATGGATGTAATATTCTGGATATTTACTGATGATTCAATTCTCATGATCAACCATGAAAATTATAAATTCCAGTGTCTTTGCAGATGCATAATGATTGTGATAATATGGACTCAAAACCAAATTGCCATGAGCAAATGATGCTTTGGAATTACAAGATGCTACACTTTCCATAGTAAATTGTCCAGAGTAAATCTTAACCTTTGCAAAAGAGATTTAGCATTCGTTGCAAAGGAACCAAATTTACTACAAGCTAAAGTCTTGCACATGGTCAATGACTGCAGAGTAGTTAATTGCCTTCAAATCTACACACCAGCTTCCTCATGGCCATTTGAATAGCCATCCTCTAAATTAGCAGTTCCAGGTGTTTTACTTTGTGAAGCTTGAGACATCTACTATTTCTGTCCTAGCAATATTCATTCCATTACTAGAACAAATTCATTTTGGCTATATTCACCCATCTTTTCATGCTTACCTTCTGCAGACATTTTTGTTACTGAGTTTTATTGGCAGAAGTGCTCAGACAGTTGATTTTAAAAATGAAATCTGGTACTAACATGAAAAATGAAGGGATTTTTTTTGCTTGCTTATTCTTAAATTGAACTGTGCAACTCCTTTCAACAGAAATATTCAGGCAATTTGGGGAAAGAAAAACACTTTGGTTTTTATAAAATAAATTTTAACAAGAAATAGCAACATAAAGAGTAGTCAAAAAAAAAAAACAGGAGTAGTTTTATTATGAAATTAATGGAACCAGAATTACTATTGAGGAAATATCAGCTTCTTTGCTGAAGAATAATTCTACAAATCTGGTGATATTTTTGCTGCTTCAGTGATTTACTAGCTGTAGCATGATTTTTTCTTCTCTGTTTTTTGTTTATTAGAATTTTGATTCCCTGATTTTGTGTTATTAGAACTATATAGTGACATGACCTGTTTCCACAAACCCCGTAGCTCTCCATCAGTTGAAATACAAGACTAGAGAACATTGCATAATGGCTCTGATTTCATTTCAGAATTCATGCTGATGTTTTGTCTACTCTACAAAAAAATAATGTTGTCTAGAAAACTTACAGATGAGTTTAATGATGATTGCTACAGCTGCAACATAAATTTCAAAAGTCCTAGGCTATTAGAATCCAGGGTAAACTTTACTTCAAGATTCACTCAAAAGATTGATTACTCAATTCAGAATGTTTCAAAACCATCTAAGTACAGTCTTTATGCTTGGAAATGTTCACAACAAAAGCCATCAGCTCCTAATTTCTATCAATAACTTACCCTTTAAAGTTAGAATAATACAAATGTGGAGGCACAGCAAATTCTGTGTCAGACCAGATTTAACACCAACTTCTAGAATCTACATCTTCCCTTAAGAAAACAAGGAGCAAATGTTTCACGGAACAGCTTAATTCAAAGTACCGTAATGAATGCAAGCTCTTCCATTAGCAAGCGGCCAGTTTTAAATCAACCCCTCATTGGTAAGAGACTAAAAGCTTGATTAAAGTAAATGGCAGTCTTTCCATTGACTTCAAAGAGTTTTAACTTAGGACTGAGAATCAAAAGCTTCAGACATCTGCTGGTGTCTGTTCAGAGGCCAAGATGAAATTAATTGTTGGACTGCGTTTTGATGCTTCTTAGGATAAAGGCAGAACTATGAGGTAAAGCCCTCCTAGTGCCAGTACAGTGAAGAAAACAGTTGGAGAAGAACCACTGCCTACACAACTTAAGAAGGGAAAGCTCCTTCTTTCCTGCTTTCCCTCATACCCTAATGTCAAGCAGCCTAACCTAGAGTGAGGGCTGTGATCTAATTCAAATACCATGATGTGGTATCATGACTCTAAGCATTTACTCTCCACAAGCTATTCAGTTCCCCCAGGGTACTGACATACATCAGTGAAGACACCACCAATTTACCGTGGTTTGGATTCTAAATACACTCATGAATTATTACTTGCCTAAACTAGCATGTAGTTCATATAAGATAGTTGTGTCTTGAAACTGCTGAGTTTAATACTTTAAAAATTCTGGGTAACATTTTGGGACAAGGATTCAGTTACTGCAAACATCCCTGATTCTGGAAGATCTCATTTTGCTGCACACTGCCAGCTTAATTTCAGCAACTTCAACATTTTGTAACGTAGTAGCTGTTCTAGTTACAGTAAACTACGTGTATGAGAGTAGCAGTGAAATTAAGATTTGGAAGTGCTAGGAGCCTGCCAAGAAGGTCAATATATCTACAGTGATCCACTAAATAAATCCTTGGAGGAAGATATATATGGGGAAGGAATTCAGTTTCAGAATGCGTAGTAGTAGTGGAAAGTTGCAAAGACTAAAGCTGTAGCAAGGCAGAAAGGGATATAAAAACAACTGTTAACATCTCATAATCCAAATATTATCCAGACAATAAAATTTATTTCATAATTGCAGATTCTATAAAACAAAATAAAAATTAATACTCAATCTACCTTTATATGCATGCTCCTAGCTACAGGTAATTAGAATTGGGAGAATATTTAATAGTTCCTAAAATATTTGCAGCAGTAAAGACTTCAGTTCTTACAAGGGTGTGGGATTTCAACAGTGGGAAATCAACCAGTTAGCGAATACTGAGCAACATGAGAAGCATTTCCAATAATAAACACAATTAGCAATGTAGATGAGAAATCTATCTGATTTATGGGCTGCATATGCAATTATAACACATTCATAAAATGTTACCCACAGAGCAATCCAATACATTTGTTTATCCGTGCTCCCAGATTAAGAAAGTAATGTTGTCAACCAACCAATTGTGGGCATTACAGATTCAAGATTAATTACCATCTGCATGGGACAGATGTTAAATCTTCAATTTCACAGCGAGGCATCTATAGCTTATTTCCCATGGAGCGCTTCTTTCTCTGATCAATAAATGTATCAGCCTAGCTGTTCATCTTGCCACAGAGGTCAGAGGAATGACAGAGGTACATCTGTTTTTGTCTCAAATAAGGGCTGAGGAAATGAATCCTATCCAAGCAGATAAACAGCTCTGTTACAATTGTCCTTCAGTCTTCTACTCAGCTACAGATGATGATTAAGTTTTAACCATTTGGGAATTTGTTAGTGTTAGCACATTAAAAAAAAAGAAAAACAAAAAAAAACCAAAAAAACCCCAAAACAAACAAACAAAAACAAAAACAAAAAAGAAAAAAAAACAAAAAAAAAAACTGAAGAGGAAAAAATGTAGCAAAACAAAAAGCCAACCTTTTTGCAGATTCTCAAACTAGAGTTTGTGTCCAATTTTTATATGAGCTGGGCCTGGTTTCCCACTGCACCTTCAGCTGATTCAGTGGTGCTAGTATATATGAGAGCAGATTTTGACTAGCAATATACCTTCGAGAGATGTATTCTGTTGTTGTTGTTGTTGTTGTTCTTATTATTATTATTATTTCACTTGTTACGTAAAGTAGGAGAGTGAATTGTTGAATTAATTGTCATGTTAGTGACCAGAGAGTGCTGTCTTTGAAAATGACACAATAAATAACATGCTAATTGCATCATTACTTCACAAATAAATGCAGAAGAATATTCTCAAATTAGGGCTAGGCTAAGAGTGTTGCAAGACAGCAGTCTTGCTTTGCCTAACCATATAGGTCTCTCTGCTCTTTGCGTACTTCCCTAGTTTGCTGAAAGCTCCCTGCAACCTCAGCAACCTCAGCTCATGTAACCCCAGTCATCCATGACTGTTCTGAATTGCCTGCTCTGCGAAGACGGGAGCTCTAGTGCAATCCTGGTTCGACAGACAGCTGTTTCTGTTCCGCTTAAGTTCCCTGGAGGTGTCCAAAGAGACAGAAAGAGTCAAGGCTACAATTACCTTCATCTGATGAAGTGGCAGATTTGCTCAGCTCTCACATATGCACCGAGTCATCTAGATCTCCAATGCTTACTACCCTGAGGAAGTGATCCTTTCTGTCCCCATCCCAGAGGTGTGCCCTAAGCACCATGGAGTGTCCTGAATAAAAAATACCTTCCTCCCTCCTGTTGAAGGTCAGCCACTGCGCAGGCAGGTGTGCAACAGTCAGGGAGAGAGCAAAAGGCCTGACAACCACTGGGAAGGAGGGGCTTCTGGTCCCTGCCCTGGGGGTGATCTTAATAAACCCAGCCAAGGCTCTAATAAAAAATACACATTGCTAGAAGGTGGGTTTGAAACCTTGCATCTCCCTCAACACATATCGGGGGAGTGCTTTCACCAGGATAATCCATGGCTAGATTGTCCTTTTGCAGTCTGAGCTGGGTCCCTGTGGATATGTAGAACGGTCTCACTTCTCGGGTGAATGATTTGGCTTCTGGACAATTATGTAAAGACAACACAACATTGGCACACTCCATACCATTAAATGTGCTCTTGGTAAGTGTGAGCTATATTTTCTCCCAAGGGGATGGAGGTGCCAGACATTTCCACACAGTTTCCTGAACTGCCAGAAGCCAGTTAAACTGGATCTTCTTGTGAAGAGGGAGAGAGGTAGTAAATTAAGAGGTCTGGATCTCCTGCAGAGACAGCCGAGTAAGGCATTCAAATGTTTGTGTTACATTAAGCTGAGCGGGGTTCCCTGCCTGAGAGTCTGAATCTAACATTTCTATGAGGCAACACCTATGTTAAGCAAAAAAACTAGGCATGGTTTCAATTGAGTTTAAAGTTCTACCTGATGCAATTAAAAAAAAAAAAGCATGGTATATAACATTTGCTAAAAAAAAGGCTGTGAAAATTGCTGAAATACCATGTCACACTATATAAAGGCAGAATTAAAGTTATACAACTAAATTTTACTTTGAATTTTTATTCTTCATTTTATTAATATAGAATATCGGCACTCCTGCTAGACCAGAAAATGTTATCCCCATTTTATAAAAGGAAAACTAAAGATGAGCATAGATTCAGCAATCTGCCCAAGAACTAATTTCCTTACTTATGTTCTAACTTTCCCAAGTCCACCATGGGTGAATTAACTTCCAGATAATAATTCCTCTTTATTTTTAAAAGGTGTTTCAGATATACTACAGTGATGATAGTGATCAAAGGTTTATTCTGTACTGAAGGCAAACATACTGCTCTCTCTTGAGATATTATATCTCCCGGACATTGTGTCCAGGACTTTTTGAGAATCTGGTTTATGATGGACTTCTTTATCTAATTTCATTTACAGTGCTCTCTATAAAGCTGAGTACACAGCTGTGCTGCTGGAGATTTCATGCAAGAGGAACTTGTTGACTTTGAACTCTTGTTCTTTCAGTTATATCTGTTTCAGAGGAAAAAAGGATAAACAAGGTTCTGAATCATTTTACCCGATACATTGAAAACTTGAAAATTTCATTTACACTCTCAGCCATGAACTATAGGAAAAAGAACAATGCCCGCATAAATACAGTTTCCATTAAAAATAAGCTATTCTTCCTGCTATTGTTGCAGCAACATTTAAATTGACAACCGAGTCAAAAGTTAACACTGCTATTAAAGACCTGGGGGGAGCTGGCAAGAATTTCTGTTGTTGTTTGAGAAAGTTAACTGGCAGAAAGGAAGCAGGCAGTGGAGCTAGTCTAACAGAGGGAGGCTCAGAGCAAGGCCAAGGACTAGCCAGCTGAAAGAGACAGCACAGCACACCTGTATGGAGCCGGGAGCTGTGATAAGGGACACAGGACGAAGAGGAGTTTGGAGTAGGGCGTGGGAGAACAGCGTGTTATTTGAAGGGGTTTCTTTCAATATCCAGAGAACACCATGATGAAGTTGTGATATATTTTTGCTGGCCCAAATCTCCAGATGTCTTTTGCACTCATTCTTGTTTATTGCAAGCAGGCTCCAGAGAATGGTTTTAGCAGCCCAGTACGGCAAGTACGTTTCTACCTAGTGGAATTGACAATGTTGAATTTTTTTTCTAGGCTTTTAAGTCTGGAATTTGTATTGTATCTGCACTTCTCCGACTGAAGATGTGTCATTTGGCAGAAAAAAAAATTGAGAATGCAGTGAGAAGAGAGACAACAAAGAGAAACATGATTCTGCAGTTTAATAATACTGACTTAAGAGAAAAGTGGTTTTTAATAAGCACTGAATAAGAGAGAAAAGAAGACAGAGCAGTGAACATACTGTGTCAGAACTCATCTGGAGCAGTCAGTCCTAGATTCTGATGTTTGTTTCTGCAACTACTTCCATATATTGCACGTTAACCAAGCATTTAATAAAATAAGGAAGGAGACTGCCTCCCATACATGCTGTTCAGGACCCAAACTATGGACATAAGAGAGATTTTAGGGATGCCCTACCATGCAACACCTACTGTCTAGCTCTAGAGTTTTCCTGTGAAGCACAGATTCCTTGAATTGTTACTGAAATATTTAACTCTCTTTTTCATTATCTTGATATTCAGCTTTCCATTGACGTCTTATAAAATTTCCAGCTTGCCTCCATGTGAGATCTTTGTGAGAAAATGAGAAAAGAAGTAATCATGAAGAGGAAATACTAGTTGATAGGTAATGACAAGTGGCAACTACAAAGATGATAGACTTGCAGAATGAAGGAAAGAATAAACCCTGAAAAAAATCTAATGACCTGTCTCATGAGAAATTCAAATATTTTGATGTCTGTTTTCCTCTCATACTGGAGTGAAATGTACTGAAATATTCTGCGAGTAACAACCATGGTGGACAGCATTGGCACAGCCAGAGCTCTGAGACAAGGGCACGTGGTCCAGCCCGTGACAGACATTGGAAAAAAGAGGGGCTAAGAACCACTGCTGTTTGTTTTCATTTAGTGCTTTGAAATATTTTCTTAAATACCAATAGTGGTAGAGATCCTCTATTTTATCAGAACACTTAATCCAAAAAAAGAATATATCCCCTGCAAAATTAACCCCAGACTTGACCGCTGTCACAGGGAATTACTTTGTAGTGGCAGAGATGGTACTTACGATTCTCCCTCTGTAAACCACAGCTTCTTTTCCCCACCTCCCAAAACACATACTTGAGATAAAAGAGAATATTTTTAACTTTTAGGGTGATGTTCTATGTGGAACGAAGCAATGGAACTTTTTCCACAGGTTTTTGGTGGTCAATACATGTCAGACTAGACAGAAACACACTAAAAGTCAGGCCAGTTCTTATCACTGTCATCCACTTTAATGCTAAGTAGTGCACTTCACTCTAAATTTTGGCTCTATGGTGACATAAGTGAGATGATTCTTTCCTTGTATGTCTCTTCTGTTGTGATTTCTGTTCTTCAAGTCTAAGTCTATTTTTTTCTCTCTTTCTGAAAGAGCACAATGAATCATCAGTCTTAGTTGGGGAATAAATAGACTTACCCTCTGTAGAGGAGGATCAACCTAAGGAACATTTAAAGAGAGTGGACAGACACGTGGACCCAACAGGGTGCACTCCCAGTTGCTGAGGTAGCTGGCTGATGCCATTGAGAGGCTCCTCTCAATAATCACTGAAAGGTCATGGCAATCGAGGGACTGCAAGAAAGCAGAAGTAATTGCTGTCTTCAAAACAGGCAAGAAGGATCTGGGGAACAAAAAGATAGTCAATCTCATTCTTGTTTCCAGGAACGTGATGGAACAAGTCCTTCTGGAACAAACAATGTCCAAATATATGAAGGACAAGAGGGAGTAGTCAGCATGAAGTTACAAAATGGAAATCATGCCTCACCAACCTGATAGCCGTCTACAAGGAAATAACTAAGCTAGTGGAGGAAGGAAGAACAGCGGTGTTGTTTATCTTGATTTTAGTAGGGCTTTCAACACTGTCTCCCATAACATCCTCATAGACAAACTGATAAAGCATGGTCTAGATAAATCTACAGTAGGATGGATTGAAAACTGCCTGAACCACTGCATGAAGAGGATTGTGATCAGCAACATGAAGTCCAGCCAGGGGTCAATCACTAGTGGAATAGCCCAGGGGTTGATACCAGAGCCAATACTGTTCAATATATTAATTAATGACCTGGACTGCAGCCTCAGCAAGTTTGAACACAATACAAAATTAAAAGGAGTGACCGGTACGCTAGACCTCTATGCTGTCACTCAAAGAAACCGTGAGAACTTGGAGAAATGAACCAATAGACACTTTGTGAAGTTCAACAAAGGGAAACACCAAGTCTTGCACTTGGGGAGGAATAGGCCCACGTGCCAGCAGAGGGGGTCTACCAGCTGGAAAGCAGATTTACAGAAAAGGTTCTCAGGGGTCCTGGTGGACACCAAGTAGACCATGAGACAGCAATGCACCTTAGCAGGAAAGAAGGCCATCACCCTTCTGGCTTGCATTAGCAGGTCAAGGTAGATGATCCTTCCCCTATGCTCAGCACTGGTGAGACACATTTGGAGTGCCGGGTCCAGTTCAGGGCTCTTCAGTACAGGAGAGACATGGACATAATGGAGCAAGTCCAGTCAAGGGCCACGAAGATGATTAAGTGCTTGGAGCACGTGACGTATGAGGAGAGGTTGAGTGAGTTGAGGTTTCTCAGATGGGAGAAGAGAAGGCTCAGGAGGGGTGAGGGGTCTTAGCAGTGTGTATAAATACCTGATGGGAGGATGCAAAGAAGATGGAGCCAGGCTCTTTTCAGTAGTGCCCAGTGATGGGACAAGAGACAATGGGCACAAACTGAACTACAGGAGGCTCTGTCAGAAAACCAGGAAACCCTTCCTTACTGTGAGGATGACGGAGCACTGGCACAGGTTGCCTAGTGAGGTTCTGGAGTCTCTCTCCCTGGAGACAGTAAAAACTTGACTGGACATGGTTCTGGGCAACTAGGTGGCCCTGCTGGAGCAGCGCGATTGGATCAGATGACCTCCAGAGGTCCCTTCCAACCTCATCCACCCTATGATTCTGTGATAATTACAACTGTTATAGCCATTATAATTCAGAAATATTTAGAAGCACAGACTCATTAGCTAGACCTTTTTCTGACTTAGTATTTCCCGAATGCTGGTATGAGGAACACCAAGATCCTGGTGTTGGGTTTTTTATTTCTGGATGGAAGATTACTCCCCTTATATCTGCTGATAACTGTTCCTGCTTCTCTAGTCTCTGCTTACGTTTCCTCATATTCATGGTAATATTTCCACTTTTGTGGTTGTGTTTTGCCTCAAATGTGGATAATAAATGACTCATAACATTAATCTGCCTTGTAATTTAATAAAGTACTATGCTGCACTGGAATATCGGGTGGATAGTTGGTACCACATAATAAGACAGCAAAGATACTGAAGCAGCAAAAGTGTAATTTCAAAATGACATATTTTTGCAAGGTGTATAAACATCAGACAGATACCAATAATCATAGGTAATGAAATCCTTCAGGTACCTTGCAAGAGTCCTCACTAATGCAATAACACCACAGCCCACAGAGAGGCACCCAGATGCTGTGTTTAAACCATAATCCTCCAGTGCCTTCTCCTCTATTTCCAGACACTTAAACTTCAGAAGTTTCCAGACAAAAGTTTCCTCTCACCATGACACCACTTCCAAGCCCCAGTGAAATCCCAGCCTATAAAAAACCTTTAAAGTACACGGAGTTCATTTGAATATACATTTAATTAATCTCTCTTCATTTATCACCGTGACAACTATGATACAAGAGTAATTTACGGATATTGCTTTTTTACAAAACCACCGACACGTTTTAGGCTAATGAAACTGAGGCCAACAACATTAAAAAACAGCCTCAGAGGAAAACTGCCAAGTGCCTGTTTGGCCAGAATGTTTATCATAAAAATAACATTACACATGCTCAAATTCTTATCAGTCAGATGCTTCTTGAATTTGCTCCAGTTGCGTTTGGCTATGCCCTTCCCTTTTCTCTTAAAGTATATCCACACAGCCATTACAATTTTGCCCCTTTCTATTTCTGGCAGCTCAGATGTGACTCAGCTTTTCCGACAACCCCCCTGCATTCCCACTTTGCCTGGTATTGTGCACTTAATGTCTGCGTGCCAGTCATTTTTCCAGTAAAATCTATTTAACATCTGCGACCCAGTGGAGAAACAGAGAAGGGATGAGGCCAGTGTTGAGGCAACTGTGATGTCAATGTTATATTTGTCTGATAAGAAACATGAAATGAAAGGGGTTTTATAGCAATTGCATATTAAAAAGAACTGCATAATTAATGTATGGCTGTGATTTCTGCCCAGTACGTTTGCCAGACCACTGCTTTAATTGGTTAATGGTCTCTGAGAGAGCAGAACTTTGCTTGCTGTATTGCTGAGAGGCAAAACCAGGAGAAATCAGATTAACTCAGCCAGCAAAGGTAACTGCCTTACTGAGAAACAGCTGACTGGTAACTACAGATGAGCATCCTGGTGAGCCTGTATGCTAACTGAGTGAGGACATTCTGCAATTCCAAGGGACATTAAAAGCACCTTCTTGTCTAGAATTAACATTTCACTGTTGTGCCTTGTTAATTACAGAGAAACAGTATGTAATGATTGGAAAGTGGGCATTAAGGCAATGGCATGGCATCAACTTCTATGGCTACAAATTCAGCCTGTTAATTTTAACTCTGCCATTCTCTTCAGAACACTGACTAACAGTGTATCTGCAATGACAGCATCTGATAATATAATATACATTTATACAGGTTTACATTGCTTTACAAAACTAGAAAATATGTCAGATTTCCAGTAGAAATTATTCTTTACAGCAAATGACAGTAGCTTTGGCTCAAGTTATTAGGATGGTCACTGGAGAACAGTAGTCATGTGTAAGTAGTAAGATTTAAGAGATTTTATTTGGATTTTCATGTTACAAACAAACAGCACTTAGCTATTATTTGAGAAACATGAAATAAAACTGATCGATTTTATCTCATTGTTTTCAAAATAAAATTGCACAGTAAAGTGATCGATCCATATGATATGTATTCCAGTTATAGATGATGAGTCCATTCATTCTCCTGTGCCTTTGCAGACTGAAGTAACGAAGACAATAATATTTTATGTGACCAACAGCTTGCTGGAAATGTCTGTGGCAAAAGGGGGCTATTTGTCACCACCCGAACTTGTATTAAACCATTTAGCATATGCTTGCTTAAAATCTTGCAGCAGAATGAGATATGAAGTGTCACGAGACTCAGCTGTAAGATAATAGTACACAGTCAAGCACATTTGTGTCTTGATACGTCTGGTACAATAGAAAGATTTATTGTGTCCTATCCATTTACTGCACATCACAGCCAGAGTTGTAATTGGCCAGGATGGTTAAGATTTGATTTAAGGCAACAATTCTATCAGCCTGTTTTTTGCTAATAGAGCATAAGTGTTCCACGCAGCACTATATCTTCCCGTGTCATAGCCTGCCCTAGGTTAATTGTGTGCTGCAGTCTAATCTATTTCTGCCTTTACATCATTTGCTATGAGAGAATACAGATGCGTGTATTTGATCACTCCCCGTATTTACGCAAGAGAAGAATGATATTTCTTGCAGGCTTACCCAAAATATCACCGTTTTTGAATCAATAATGATTGTTAGGAGGATTGCAGATTCCATTTTGACTCACTAGGACGTTTGATGGATTACAATGATCAAAGCTAAATATCCTTTGGCATTAGGCTAAGGTCTCTTATTTTATGCTTGTTATAATCTAATGCAGAAAAATCAAAAAATTAGATGACAAATGAACATTAGTGAAGTGAGTAATTAGAAGTATGGTTTATGGCCAACAGTAGTTAAATGGCTTCATTTTTATTAGAAGTATGGTTTATGGCCAATGGTAGTTGAATGACTTCATTTTTAAATATATATGATGAATCATATTAGCAGAATGGAGTGTAATGAAAGTAATGAATGCCTAATTCTCTTATGGAAATGAACAATGCCAGTTTCAGACAGAACCCTAATTACATAATTGCACATGAGGTCTTTGGCTTGTTTGTTTTTCTGAAGTCAGACCTGTGAACAGTTTTAGATTATATTCTTAATAGTGTTTGCTTTTTTTTCTAAGAGACAAGATGACACCGAAAGAACTATATGGAGCCTTCCACCTCTAAAACTTTATAACAGGGATTTGGATTGTCCCCAGGCTGGTGGCAGTCATATATTAATAACAGTATTGAGTGGCTTTTTCAGTTTTTTCATTGACTATGGCGTGTAGGCCAGAACTACCAACAGGATTGGCACCTTTGCTGGAAATATGGAAATTCATAGAAGCTGACGGCTAAGGCATGCTGGTGGGGCAAGATAGCATGAAATTCGATAACTACAGCAGCTGATAACAGTTTCCTAATGCTCTAGTAAGTAGAGAAGTAGGATTCTGCAGTTCTATCTACCATTGTATTTTTCAACTGCAGGAAAAAAAAAAATCAAATCAGACATGTAAAGACTGGAATTTGCAGCCCATTTCTACCTCCTTTGGTCAAAGGATCCCACACAGATTTCAAGTTATTACTGTAGCCACCTCCTCACTGTTGCAGGAGCTCTGGTTCGTTTGACACTAGTGGTTAAAACTGGGATCAGGAGCTAAGTGACAGGCTGAGGGAGCTGGGGTTGTTCAGCCTGGAGAAGAGAAGGCTCCGGGGAGACCTTATAGTGGCCTTCCAGTATTTGAAGGGGGCTTATAAGAAAGCTGGGGAGGGGCTGTTTGCAAGGGCATGTAGTGATAGGACAAGGGGCAATGGTTTTAAACTAGAGCAGGGCAGGTTTAGATTAGACATTAGGAAGAAGTTCTTTAGACCGAGGGTGGTGAGACACTGGCACACGTTGCCCAGAGAGGTGGTGGCCCCATCCCTGGAGACATTCAAGGCCAGGCTGGATGAGGCTCTGAGCAACCCGATCTAGTTGAAGATGTCCCTGCTTACTCCAGGGGGGTTGGACTAGATGACCTTTAAAGGTTCCTTCCAACCAAACATATTCTATGATCCTATGATTCTATGATTCTAAGTCTAAAAGTACAAAATTCCTTTCTGTGATGACAGTTTCTCATTCGACTTTGACAAGCCTACTAGTCTCTCAGACTCCTGTTCTTGTGCATGGCAGTGCACACCATGGTGTGTTCTGGCATTCCTTCTCCCAGGTCATGTTCCACAGCTCCCTACTGGCTCAAATATCCAGATTTCCTTGACACAGGGAGAAGAGCACACAACTGAGGACAGCACGGAAGCGCTCCCAGGTCCCCCAGTTTAGACTTAGCCACAGAGATGCAGTTTCTCCTTCCTACAATGATGGAAAGAGCACCTTCCTATTACCCTGTTATAAAGCTTGTGAGACATGGGTACGTTGGAAGTGGACTCAGTTTGACACATTAAAAAAGAACTCAGAGTTGTAGGAGGTGTGTTACCAATACCAAATACAATGACAATGCAAATGGGATTTTGTGCGACGTAGATTGCGCTACACACACAACCTGATATCATGTTTTCAAAGGCAATGAAAACACGTTCGTATTTTTCGGGATCACTGGTTTCCAAGTTTCTCTCACCACAAGTTTTCATATGATCTAGACAAGGTGCCTGCCCAACACATACACCTGAGCTCTTTCCTTTAGCCTTTATTTCTGCACACTCTCTCAAACAGCAAGCAGTTGATGCAACAGCCTGAAGCAGCACCTAGAACATCTTAGCAAAAGAAGAGATAGATGCCCCTTTTGTTGCCCCAAGAGACAATTGAATGCACAGGTTATTCAGCAAAATAAATTTATTAATGGACTAAGAATTGCAAATTTTGGAGGAAGCCTAGAATAAACGTTGAAGTTCTGTCTCGTTTTAAAAGCTTTGTAACAGCTTAGTGCTTTCCTTGACTACCCTTCATCAGGATACTGGCTGCTGTGATGTTGCAGACTTTAAAAGAATGTGGGATTGTTTACTCTTTCCATTTTTTGGCTCTTCCAATGAAAGCTAAAATATATAAAAGGTCCACAGGGCTGTAAGCGAGACATTGAGCCTTGTGTAGCTTAAGAAGAAGCTGCATTTAAAGCTGCTTATCTTCAGACACTGATACTTTCAGAAAAATGCCTCTGGCTAGGAGGTTTCTTGCAACTCCCATTTTAATTCCTCTCATAGAAACTAAACTTTCAAAGTCGTTCTGACGTTGGGGAAAAGTCGCAAGGCTCCTGTGTATTAGAGGGCAAAAGGGATCCAGAGGGAGAGCCAGTGAAAAAAAACACAACATACCAGTTAAAGTCAATGCAAAACAATACATTTCTTTTAATGTGTTTACCAAGCATGATTGTTCTACCATTTTTTCAGTCCTTCTCCATGAAATACGCTTCACAAGGGACTGTTCGAGTGTACACAACAAAATAGACAAATGCAGTTTTAAGGCAGACTGTTTAAAAAGAAATGAATAGCAAATTTTTAAGGACTGCGATATGATACTCAGGGGAATATTACAAGGAAACAAACGGCTTATGCAATTCAGGGTATGCAACACTGGCCCTCACAAGAGCGTCAAGTCAGGGCAAAGATAACCCATATGCTTTTAATTGCAAGATTATGCTTTTAAGCCTGTGCAGGTTTCCTTTGTTAGGCTACAAACTAACCCACTCCAGTCAATGGGAATTTTTCTGGTTACTGAGCTGATATTTAAACTAGGACTGAAAGTTTGACTATTTTTTATTACTCCCTTTAATTTGCAGGGTGAGAAATGCCCATTAACATTGAGATATGACAATATTCTGTAAAGTGTTGGGTATTCTGTCAAGTAGTAAGTAAGATAAGTCGTTATTCTGTTCGTGATTTTCTTTAAGTGTCTAAAGAGAATTCAGTTACCAGTCTTTCTACCAAACAGTGGTTGGAAGAAATTTTAAAAATGTATTTGTAATCCAATAGCACCATTTTTACTTNTTTTTTTTTTACTTTTAGGTGTCAAAACGAAAGTTATTTTTCACATTCAACTCCCAGGTTTTATTTTGAGCTGCCAGTGAGACTGCAATTGCTACCAAGTACAGTTATTATTTCTTAACTTGCCCTTTAAATTCATACATATGTTGCTGAATAGTCACTGAATACACTGGTGTGATTTTCAGAGATATAACAATTGGAAACATGTATTGATTTTTTGAGGAAGTTTTCTGTGTCTCAAAATTTTTTATATAACTTCTCAAGTTTTAATACAGAAATTTCATTTATATTCTGAATCTCAGTTTCTAAGCAGCAAAGAATTTAAGTGGAGATTATTTTTGCAGGCCAAATTTAGAAGGATAGATTCTGATCAGATGTATACAGTGTATATAAATGACTGAAATTAAGTTATTCAAATTACACCACTTAATGTAGAATTTAAAATAAAACAAAGCAAAATTCCAAATATCCAGAGTTTTCATGCATTACATTAGAAAATAGAGCAGAAGTAGGTCTGGAACAAAAATAAGAGGGGTTTTTTTAATGTCAAGATTTCAAATTTATGTTCAAAATTTCAAATCAAACCCTGTGGTTACTACCCACGTCTGCACCAGTGCTGGGGCAGAATGTATGGATGGCTCCTCTCTCCCATAACTTAACATTGAGTCATTTTGATTCATTCATCACACCTCAAAACATGATTTATTGTCTCTTGGTCTGTGTGTGATATATTGTTATTTCATCAAGCTTTTGATGCAGCCCATCATTCAACATGTTCCAGGCAGCAGAAGCTTCAGTATATACACAAGCATTGTTTATAGCGGTTCTGCATCGTGCTTAATGTTGCAGGTATATCGGTTATCCAGCTAACTCTGTTATCTAAGAGGCATTCACCTTTTTCCTTCCCTTTTCTCTCTTCATCAAAAAGTTAAAAATAGGATTGGCTTTGGTGCAGAACATTAATTTGAGGGAACTGATTTGAAGACCACAAACGAAACCTGTCATCTCCCACCTGCAGCTTCGTCAAATGTGAGGTGGTCTAATTTGCCAAGCTTTCTAGAGATGTCAAGAACAGCTGCTACTCATTTATGGCTTATAAAGGGACTTTAATCAAAACAATGTGGACTCTCAGGGCTAGTACCAATGGCAGGAAAAGACTGAACTCACTAGGTTCTTATTTATTAGTGTTAGGTTAATAGGTTTTTGAAAAATAATATCTGGCTGCTGTAGTTGGAAAGGTTGGCAGGATTAGATATAAGTACAGTAAGGGCTGTACAATAAATATTTTGTCTAGATGGAAAGTCAACAAAGATGTAGCTTCTGGAAGATAAATGCTGTAATGGTAAATGTCAAATATTGGGACAATACTAAGAAAGAGATTTAATATCCGATGTCTATAGAAGGAGAGCCAGATAATGAAAGCACTGAGATTATGCACAGGATTTTTCTTCACTTAGTAATTTAAGAGAGATGGAAAGAATCAAGAATGTTGATACAAAGAAAATTTAGAATCTGAAAGAAATGCAATTTTCTTCAGCAATACAAAGTTTCTAACGAGCTTTAATAGCAAACAATGCCTCGGAGATGGATCTGAAGCTGAATAACAGGCAATAGCTGTCATGAAAACTTTAGTCTTTCCTTTCATTGGAAAATTTCAACACAAATCCCTATTTCTATTTTTATGTCCTTATTCTGTTAATACTTCTATTTTCAGTTAAAAATATCAGCTTGCATGCTAAATGACTGTTCAAACAAGACAGATCAGACTTTGCTTATCGGGTAAAAACAATGAAAAATTTTAAGAAGATGAGTTCCCACAGCTCTTGCTGTTCAAGGCAACTGCCAAAGCTTATATGTGAAGGACATACAGAATGACATATGTCAGCATCTCACAACTCGGCAATTGTCTGTAGGCAGAAATGGTGATATGAGGCTGAGGGCAAGATGCACTATGAAGGTAAAAGCTTGAGTCTAATTCTTACATGAGCCGCAGGTTTAAAAATAAAAGGGAAGCCTGTCTAAGTCAGCCATGATCTAATTATGATTGAACTAATAGTTAGATGCAGGGCACTTTCATTATCAAAAAAGATCCGCGATGTATCTGTCTGGCTGCTTGTAAGTAGGTAATGGATTATTTACATGGGTGACTGCAGTGGTCAGGGGATCACAGGCTAACCATAACAGGATGACTGTGTGCCAACAAAACACTAATGAGCAGCTATTCTCATAATCAGTAGCCTGACTTGCAGCAGTCATGGAGAGGGCACCACTCAACAGCACATACAGACGGGACACATCCAAGTCTGGCATACTAGGTTTTTGCCTGAATACACGAGTTGAAGATACGACATTGATAAAACTTAACCATGAGTGTGTACTAGGTACATGGATAGAATAATTTACCAATTTAGAAACATCAGTTATTGTTTTTGTATAATCTGTAAGTAACAGGCGACAGAACAAGAGGAAATGGCCTCAAGTTGGGCCAGGCTCTTTTCAGTGGTGCCGGGCAACAGGACAAGAGGTAACAGCCACAAACTTGAGCATAGGAAGTTCCACCTAAACATGAGGAGGGACTTCTTTACTTTGAGGGTGGCAGAGCCCTGGTACAGGCTGCCCAGAGACGTGGTGGAGTCTCCGTCTCTGGAGATATTCAAAACCTGCCTGGACATGTTGCTGTGAAGCCTGCTCTAAGGTGACCCTGCTCTGGCAGGGGGGTTGGACTAGATGATCTCCAGAGGTCCCTTCCAACCCTATGGTGGTATGATTCTATGATTCTAAGTTGCGCCAGGGAAGGTTTAGACCGGATATTAGGAAAAAGTTTTACACTGAAGGATTTTCAAGCATTGGAAAAGGCTGCCCAGGGAAGTGGTTGTGTTGCCATCCCTGGAGGTATTTAAAAGCTAGGCAGATGTGGTGCCGAGGGACATGGTTTAGTGGTGGTTTTTGTCAGTGTTAGGTTGATGGTTGGACTCAATGATCTCAAAGGTCCTTTCCAATCTAGGCAATTCTATGATTCTATGATACTATGCTGGTGATGGAAGGCAGTCAGTCAGCAGGGATCTGGTTAAATGTATGTGGAAAAGGAGATATGGCTCAACAACTTTGATCTTGAGCTGCTGCTGTATAATTTAAACCCACTTTACACTGTTTGATCACTATTGCTTTTTTACCTGCTATATACTATTGCAATTAAAAATATAAGAAAGTAAGTGGTGAATCCAGGGTTGAAATATATTAGAAAAACTTCATTATGGGGCTAAACACACTTTTGAGGAGCGAAACATGGTAACATTATCTAGAGGTCCCTTCCAACTCTGAAAATTCCATGATTCCATGATTCCGTGATTGTTATTTTGTTGGGATGCCAGGAGAGACAAGAATGCAAAAGAGAAAGACCACAGAAAGACAGAAAAGGACCAGTAGAAGAATATGAACTTTTCCGTAGTCCCGTGATACGTGCAGAATGAGCACTTTTTCCAGGTCACCCTCAGAATGTAGATGGTCATATTTCTTAAAATAGAAGAAGTATGAATAAAACATAAAAACAACTTTTCAGTCATTGCTTGTGTGGATAAGTCTTTTCCCTTCTGGTGAAAATGTTCCCACCATTGACTTGAGGAAGACAAGTCCTTCCTGTGCTGTATTTCAGTCATCTTATCATAACCGCTGACATTACTTTGGCTTAACTCCAAGACTTCCCTGTTCACGTGCTACAATATCTGCTGACAGTCTGTCCTTATCCACTAGAGTTCAAGTCTTTTTTCTTTAGTCTATCTTTAAAGACTATTTCCTGCTCTTTTCTTTCTTTTTTTTTTCCCTACAGATTTCTTCCCAAGCACCTTCAACATCTGTTTTACTTATTTGCTCTGTCGCTCTTAGCTTGGGACCTCCACAGACTCTTATCCAAAGACTCTGTTCCTTGAAAGCAGCTCAAAACAACAACGTACTCTTGTAAACAGACCCCCAGTTAGTCGTCTGTTTTCTGTCATATGAGCAGGAGAAGCTGGGAAATAAAGTGCAATTTAGACCTGGAATCTGGACGTCTCAAAAGCCCAGTTCATCCTGCAATGTTTTATACCTAAAATGGAAAGAATTGCTAAATTTAACTTTTAAACTCTGAATGAGGATGCGGACTCACATCCTCAAAATTCTGGAAGGAAAGGTTTTTGGGGTTTTTGAGACTAATATATTCTAGACATTTTGTTTTTTGAAAACTGATATTAAGGAAAGTTAGCAACCTCCAAATGAATTTTAAGTTTCTAAATCTGAAGCATCAAAAAGAATTCATAATAAGAATAGCCTCATGCCTTAGAGCTTTCATATCACTTATGGCAGGGTTCCTTCCTGGGAGTTGAGTTTATGGGGTTTAAAGTAGAGATGCTCAACCTAAATCGTGGTAGGGATCAGTCCTATTTCCATAGGTCCCAAACCTGGAGAAAGATGAGCCCTTCTTTTTATTCTTTTCTTGTTTCATGTGCAGCAAAGAACCAAACTTGCTCCTTTCAACGTTGAATATTTTTATTTGAATGGTGTCTCTGTCTGTGGACTTTTCTGAGTACGTCTGAGCTGATAGAAGAGCCTCAGATTAACTCTCTGTTCACAACTGAGCTTAGACAATCTGTTCTCTCAAAGTCAGATAGCATCATTATTTACCTTTTAGAGTCTTTTTGCAGGGCTAAATATATCCAACAGCCAGGCCACCATAAAGACTGAGTCTGGAAAAAAATGTTAAAGCTGTCTGGGTAGTGAAAGCTTTGTGCAGATATGCACTGGTAAATGGATTAAATGAAAAACAGGCAGTTTTTTTCCTAAACTTGCTCTCACAGCAAGCGGGAAAATAAAACATAACAGGCCAAGTACCAACAGTTCTCTTTGTCCATGCACTGGTCACGTTTCCTTATTTCATTTGTGGTCAATGCAGTGATTTTATGAGTCATTTAGACTTGTTTTGACAAAGTGTAGTTGACAGGATTAACTTCTCTGAATCATCCATTGCTTCTAATCTTACATAATGGCATTTGAATTTTTGTTACAGCGTATTAACAGTAAAACTGTCAGAAAACACTTTGCTGTTTATTTTACTTTTTTTTTTTTTCATGGTGCAAAAACATTCTGCACATGCTTTAAACCCTGGAAGTACCAATAGGGAGCTACTGGAGAAAGAATACAGGACTAACATTTTGCTGTTCATTTGGGCTGGATTAGGAAGTTGAGGGCCCTTTTGTTGTCTAGAGAGCAGGCCTGAGGTTTCCTACTCTAGCTCCATCTCGCCATATCATCTTCACATATCTGTGTCACATGCATTTGCTGCATCTGCATTCTCCCATCCCTAAAAGAGATATGACAATAATTACCTCCTTTGCAGAAACATCGTGAGATGTGGCCAACTAATACTGTGAAAGTATCTTAAAGTCAGAGAACAAAAATTCTCTTTCAAAATGTTATTGTCTAAAAGCCTTTTATTTGTCAGCATAAAGGTGTGTTCCTAACTTTCTCAGTCTCATCTCCCTGTTCTTAAACTTCCCACTGTGCATCATGCACAGACACTGAAGAGCTCATTTGTAGACAGGAATGACTCTATCATTTTTCAGTGTTAAAATCTGACTCTGTGTGTGTTGTAACATCGTTGAATAACTCAGCTTGGAAGGGACCTCTGGACGTCATCTCATCCACCCCCCATGCAAGGACACTGAGCACACCCTTAGCCCTTGAGAAGGTCAGGCTTGGAGAATTGGCTCAGGGCAGGGCAGAGCTGCATCTTTGAGGGCAGCCCGTTCCCCTGGTTGTGGGGAGAAGCCCTGGTAACTGGTGGGAAGGCTGTGGTCAGGGCCTGTCCCACCGCAGGGAGCTGCTCTGAGCTGAGGCTCTCACCCTTGGCTCACGCCTGAGCTACAGCCCCTGCTGTATTGCCACCACGTTGGTGATCGAACATAGGCCACGGATCAGTGCCCCTGCCTGTGAGCTGACATCCCAGCTCAGCTCATCCCATGCCCATCTTCAGGGAGGTGCCCAATGCCCAGGGCTGGTGCTGCCCTGCCTGCCTCCCTCCCGTCTGCCCTGCTCCTGGGTAGGGGGCATGGCCCTGTCTTCTGTGTCCTGCTCTGTGCCCTGGCAAGCTCGTGCTGCCTCTGGCCCCTCAAAGCTGGGCCAACTATGAGATTAGACCAGGTTGCTCAGGGCTTTATCTACTGAGGTCTTGTAAACCTCCAAGGATAGAGACTGCACAACCTCTCTGGACAACCTGAACCACTGCTTGAATGTCTTCACATGGAAAAAGTTTTTTAACATCTCTGTTTTCAATCTATGCTTCTGAAGAGAGTGGCTCCATCTTCATGCTAAGCTACTTCTAAGTATGGGAGGGCTGAAGCAGTCCCTTCTCCAAGCTGAACAAGCCTTATCCCTTGTATCTCTTCATAGGGCAGATGTTCCAGCCATCTCAGTGTCCCCTTGCTGAACTCACTACAGTTTGTTAATGATTTGGCCATACTAAAGTTCAGGTTAATGACATACACTGTTGTCCCCTCATCCACAGACCTGGTCATTTCATTGTGGAAGGCAATCAGGTTGGTCAGGCAAGTTTTACCTTTAGTAAATTCATGCTGACTGTTCCTAATTGTCTTCTTTTCCTTCAGGTTCCCAGAAACATGTTCCAAGAGAACTCGCTCCATGAACACCAGAGAGACCCTCTCAACCCTTAAGCCTCGTAGCTACTGTAACCTATTGAGTTAAAGACTGCAGCTTGTGGTTCAAATCCATCTCAGAAGGAAAAAAAAAAAAGCCCTTGCTTATTTCACACATCTTCTAGGCATGCAAAAATAATTATTTAACTAAGAAAAAATAGCAGACCACAAAATCGCAGTCCTGGTCTTTTTCTCCGTTAACACTCCAACATCTTGTCTACAAATGTGAAAGTAGAAATTCCTGCAATTCAGGGGTCTTTAAGTCAAGCTTTTTGAGATCTACCTTGCTCCAGTTCAGAATGTCAAAATTCATTGTTGAATGGTTAAAGCAGAGGTATTGTAAAACTTGTAGTTTCTGCGCAGCCATATAGAAATACATATCTGAAGACCTGAGGAAGGATTTTAGTGATGAAGGATCATGCAAAGACCTTGTGAAATCTGCTAACATTTCACATAGTAGGAGGCTAGAAATAGTCATTTGAAAATCTGGCAAAAATAAAAAATAAAACTCCCACAATCTCATTATCTTTTGATATTTGCTGGGAAAAGAAAAGCTTTATCAAACCTAAAGAATTGACTCTGTATTACTGGTAGAAAAATATCACCCCCCACAAAAAGGAGTCTGTGCTGCTGTTTAACTGAAGAAGCTCTAAGCATTCATTGCCTAATCCAACTCTCATTGAAGTCCCTGAGGAAATTCCTGTTAGTGAGCAGGATCATTCGTATTTCTTTTTTTAACAGATTAGTGGGTGTTTACATGAAGGCCCTGTAGGCACCAATTAATCTGTATTCATACAGCAAATGCAGAGCTTAAAAATCCCTGACACACTCTTCTATTGGTAATTCAGAAATTTGCCTTGGCAAGCAACAGGACTGATAGCATCCATCTTCTTTCACATATTAAACTTCCAGTGTTTATTTGTTGAAATGTTGTTTTTAACTCGCATGATTCTAAATATGAACCAAGTATAAAACAAATACAATGTAGTTTTAAGGTTGCACATAGAAACCGCAGAGCTTCTGGTCCTGCTCACAGTTTTCCTGAGAACCCCCCAGAAAGGAATTTAGCAAAATCGTTCAACTTCACACTTACAGTTACAGATCATGTGGGCAGAAGAGAAACAATCAAGAACTATATGAGTTATATGCTGCTACTACTTCTAAGGAAATGTTGAGCAGCAATAGAGGCAGACAAAGAAGAAATTCACAAAATAAAAGTGGTCAAAATTCAGTTGCTGCACCTTCCTGCCCTCCAAAGTGAAGCTTCTGGACTTTTCTTTCCTAGCTCCTTGCCTATCCATACAGCTGCATGCCTATAGACTGCCTAATCTATGTAGAGGAATATGTCAGCGTGTTGGGAGCCATGTGTTTTGTACACTCCAGAGGATGTGTCCTGGTTTCTCACAAGGCTGGATTTGCAAGATCATTGTCTGCATGATACATGGGTTTGGTCTCAAGATCAGCCTTGAGGCTGTCTTTAGGACAGTGCAGAAGAGCAGGGTGTACCTCTCTGCTGCCCAGAGGTTGAAGGGAAAATAGACTGTTGGAAATCATTCCTCTTATTTTACTCAAGGGCCTTAAGAAGAGGAAAGGGGCAGAAATCTTCCTTTCACCCAGCACCTAAAACAGATGGGCAATAGCNATAAAAGCACCATATATAAAAGTATGCCAAAGGAGCTTTCTTCCCAGAAGCAGAGAATTTAAATTATTATTTAAATGGGGGCAGGGGGAGGGTAGAGGGGGAAGGAGAAGGCAGCAAAGCCTTATCAGTATTTTCTATTCCCACCTTTTATTTGTGTTTAGTAAATCTAATCCTACTAACAGATCCTTATGTACAGGTTATTGAACTGGGAACCATCTATAATGTGTCTGTACCCTGTTCCTTTCTGTTTAATATACACTTTCAAAGCAAATGCAAACATTACAGCACTAGAGAGCATTATTGTTAACTACTGCTAACCTTCGCCTGCCTTTGCAGGCCCACACTGTGGGAGGCAGAACTCCAGTGCAGAATGTGGTGGCTCATTGCTTGAGCCTTAAATATCTGGGTAAGTGGTGACTGAAAAATGCGATTGGATTAGTGAAAACCTCATCAAATGAGAGTAGAAAAGAGACACAAGTTGCAGCGTTATGGTGGAAGGACTGCCATATGCAAGGACAGTATGAGAGCATGGTTTATTTAGCATAGTAAAGAAAAAGCTGAGAGGAGTTTTGATTGTTTACTAAAAATACACAGGCAGAGTGAGGGAAGTGAGAAAAGGAGAATAAATATCATCAAGGGAGAAGAGCTTCACATTCTAACCAATCCCAATATAGGGATAAACATATACACTGCCCAAGAATAAATTCAGGGTGAAGTTTCTTAAAATTAAAATGGCAAAGTCCTGACACTACAGAATGGTCTAAAAAAACCTTCAGTGCTAATAAGATAGAGCTTGTGGATGTTCTCATAGACAGAAACAAAGGACTATATAATCCTAAATGTTCCTTTAGTCCCTCTAGGTATGACCCATAGAGTTTCAGGGGAGCAGGAAGTTAGACATACAAAATTACTAAATTTGTCATTGTAGATCCCACTGAAACTTAAATGAAACTAAAATGAAACCTTATCACCCATTTATCCTAAATTTCCACCAGAACACTTCCTCAGGAAATAAAAGATCTGTTTCTGGGCATACCTGGAACGCTCTAAATTGGTAAAGAAGCAAGGTGTAAGGTTAAAAAGTCCATTTAGGTGTTGTGATATCTCCTTTATTAGTATGCTGGAGTTGGGTCACTGTTAACGAAGCAGGAGCCACAGAGTTCCCGACCAGCCATTTCAAGTATGTCAGGGAAGACATTTTTAAACAAAAGACAAAATTGTAGGCTACCTAAAGAAGCCAGAGGCCAAAGAATGTTGGAAGATCTGTTGTGAGTCACCTGGTCACTTCCAAGTGCCCCAGAAGGGTCTGATATCCTTATGGTTACATCGGGCCTGGCTGGGATGGAGTTAACTTTCCCCATAGGCGGCCTAATAATGCTGTGCTTTCTATTTGTAGCTAGAACAATGTTGATAACACACCAATGTTATGCCTTTAATGAGTCACAAATAAAAATCATGCTGGATCACCTGCAGGCAATCTATATTTTTCATTGATGTCTGCTATCTATATTTTTATTGGATTGGGTCAGGCATTAAAAATGCCCCATGCAGCAGGCAGACCAGGAGCTAGTGTTGCCTCTTCTGCAAGCACTGTAATGACCAGCACTTTCGGTTTGGGTGTTGGGGCTCCAGCTCTATTTCCCTGTTGTGCAGGTGTCTTACATTTGAATGCCCTGTGCCCTTAGCAGGGGGTCTTCAAGATGAATAACTGAATATTCATCTGAATATTCAACTGAATATTAGGCCAGACAGAGTGTGTATAACCATAATGTAATGTTTATAACCCCACTGTGCTAAGGGACAAACTGAAGTTAAGGCTACAGCCTGAGACTATGACTGTCTTTAATAAGTAGAACTTCCCACAACCATTCTTTTTCTTACGCCCTTGGAAGAAAGTACAGTGGCTCACACACATCAGCACATCTTTTGTAACCATCCCTGTGCATGTTCTTATCCTAGAGAAAATGTGAAGTGATTGGAATTAATTAAAGATGGCTTACATTTCCCACTAGCTGATAACAGGAAATACCTCATGTCTACAGCAGAGTAGAAGCACAGAAAGAGAAGCATAGCATCAGGAGAGTGTATATCATGGGTCAGAAGATACAATGCCATTTTTTAAAGTGTTTATGTCATAAGTCACTTGTATTACCACAGTGACTTACTTGGTTTACAGAAAAGTGCAGGAAAAATTCCCTAGAGCTACTAGAACTTCTGTCAAAAACATATAGCTACTCTAGATTTCAGATGTTATGAATTGTGTATGTCTCTGTAGAAATAAAATGATCCCTTAAAATCTTAAAGCAGCTATTGATATATTTTATCCATATTAAAATTTATGTACTCCAAAATACTTAATCATTGGTTTAAAAGGTGGTAGGTAGTTCTGATTTCAAGCTACAGTCTTTGGTTGAAGTTGTCAGGCACTCTCGTGGGGTTTTTTTGCCTGGCACAAGTCTTTCTGACCTGTACGTGATAATTATTAGGATTTCTCACATAAGTGGAATAAAAACTGGGCTTAGTTCAAGCTTCAGAGGCCTCAGGCACTGCCTTTCATTTGCCAGCTTCTAGCTATTATGTATTAGAAATATATGAAGGGCTCTGGGAGACAGGTGTACTTGGATTTATTTCAGTCAAGTCTAATGCATCTTTACACAGGGCACTGAAGTTGGAAGAGGTCAAAAAATATGGAGTGATCGTGCATTTTGTACCAGACCACTGACGCTGACACCTCTATTTCCCATTGTGCTATTAATTATATGTTAAGATAAGAAGGGCTCTGCTCAAATAGACACTGCTTCCAGTATACTCTAATAAAAGAAGAAAATATATCACAACCTCCATGACATACGTGAACCCTATTGCTTAATATTGCTCCCATGTGCAATCAGGTCAGTCCCTAGGGTTATGGATATTCACCATTTATCTCCGTTTTCCAAGGAGTTTCTAGTCCTGGTTGATTATGTATGGGAAGAACCTATTTTCCACACCAGGTTGCCTTAATGTGCCATTTTCACAGCCTTTAACAGAAAGTTCTCAAGGCAAGGAGTTGCAACAAAGGAGAGAGATCCTAACTATGCCCTTCCACTACAGTTTGAATTGCATGAACAGAGAAATATTTGAACGGACATCAGTGTCACAGGTGCCAGTTGTCTGATTTATTCCCTCTCAGAGGAATGTACTGGCGTCTGTGTGCATAGTGACACCTTGCCAGCTGGCCAGGACGTGACATCAGCTGTCCTTTCAGACAGATGAATTGCACAGTGTGCATAGCTCCCTGCCAAAGGACAGACTTTCCAGGAGAAGTAGAGGGAAAAAGCACTTCATGTATTTCTGACAGTAGTTTTTACTTAATATTTGTTTACAGAATTAACTTTATTGGACTGGCTTATCACCAAAGCCATCTTTCTGACACTGCAGTAAGTTACTTGGATTGCATGCCATAAAACACAGCAATTCACATAGGAATTTGCATTCTCTCTGATGTTGCTGAGTGGAGTGTATTTTTCTCAGCGTGGTCATAACACTGTATGGGCAATATGATCTTACTTAATCTCCGCTTTTATAACTCTAGATCACTCGGTCAAAATAAATACCTCTACCTTTAGGCAACTAAATGAAATAGCTAGGTTTTAAAGCCTATGTAAATGGTTTGAGCACTCATAACTCTAATTGATGGTCATCCACTTGTGAAAGTATGCAACAAGGCCTCAGCTGGCTTTAGGGGACAGAGATCTGTTGAAACTGCCACAGTTCACACATCAGTACCAGCAAAGGAGCTGGCAACAGGGATGTACTGGTTCTTAAAGCTTTCTGTAAAAGAATCCCAAATGGAGTTTGGGACTTCTTAATTCTATGACAGTTTGAGGATTCTATGCAATTTCATCATAAAGCGAGAGAATGCGTATTCCTAATTTGTTTGCAGAGTAAAAATGCACACTCCAGTGTGTAAGTAAAGGAATGGTAAGAACCATATTTGGCTGAGGTTGAATCAAGCTAAATCACTAGGAAAGGATAAATATTGGATGAAAATTCTGCATGAGGTTTGTAAAACTGCCAGGTTAGAAATATAACAATGGCATTCTTATATTGTGAGTAGTGGTAACGTTTTAAAAGAGCCCAGGAAGTATTAATATAATTGCATCACTTCATCACTGGAATATGCACCTTTTTCAGAAATGAATTAGCAGTGATATTTTTTCATGTTTGTAGTCTGATTAATTATCTCCTCACATTTTCAGTTCATTCTGTCCATAGAACCTACGTAGTTTGGCACAAAGTCTTTTACAATGCTGATTACATTAATTGAATATAAGGAAAACCTACCTACGCTTTTTTAAATGATAGACATATCTGCATATGTGGATGCTCACTGTTCATTCCTTTTACACCTCATGCCCTTTAACTCACATGTTTAATGTTTTTCAGCTGAGTGAATTAAAAGCAGGATTAAAGACAGTGAAAGGTTGTTTCTGGCTCATCTGGGGATATCTGGTACCTCCTAAGTAATGTACCTGGATTCTGCAGGGAGAGAGGAGTTTGTTTTCATTCCTTTCTAAAGCACGGCTTCACACAGGTCACACTCATAGGCATAAAACTAGTGCAATGACTGGACAGTGGTCCAAGCTGTAGAGTGTACATTATAGCTTAAGTCCTGTCCAAGCAAATTTGGATCTTCTCTTTTTACAGCAGAGTAGCAAAGGAGCTGCTGGATTTTGTCTTTGGTGTGTATGTCTTAGGTAAAAGAGGAAATAAAGCAGTAGATTACTATTATATCTGCATCACTGAAGAGGAAATAGTCCTGACATACACATGGTGTGACTTAAAATGGTTAAATGAGGTCTTACTTCTGCAGTTATAGTGGTTTAACTTTTTGCCCAAGATTCATTCTTACTGTCTCTTTCCTGAGAATATCAGTTCTCTGCCTGAGACATACCAATGGCCTGGGCGGGTGTATCTTCAGTTCAAAGTCATCTGGCTTAGTCTAAGTCACCAACAAAGGATTTTTTTAAAATATGTGAGTGGACTTGACATTGAGGATGAGCAACATTCACAGTAAATAGTAAATGTGACTTTGCTTTGCAAATTCAAGTGAACATCTGGGGCAGTACTGTCTTAAATCACCACAACTAGATATGCAAGATCACACTATTCATGCCCAGAGCTCAAGTTCCCATAATACAACCATCTATTGCTCACCCCTATTAGAATCAGACTGTGTTCAGTCAGATTGAAATTGTAGGGGCTACTCACAAAAGCAATATCTTCTATACACATAAGTGTTTGTGAGTGCTGGACTTTCAAAACTGTGTTTTCTTGCTTTAATGAAGAATGTAAATCTGCATTATGCTTCACAGATGGACACTGGCAACACGAGTTTCTGTCATTTTCCTCTTCATGTAAAATATTGATGTCAGGCTCTGTGATGCAAAGTAACAAAACACTGAGTGCAGAAGCCACACAGATCTCATCTGGATTCCCAAGGGAATTTGACCCATCCTAGCAAGCACACTTTAGACTGATTATGTAGCTGTCAATTACATTGCTGTTCTGTGCACTGAGATTACTCAAACTGTATTCTTTATTACAACCAAAATAGACCCACTGCAGAGGAGTGTTTTTTTCTCTACTAAACAAATGAATATTGAACATGCGTAAGTAATCTTAAACACTGAATCTTTTTGCTCAGTTCTGTCAGTGTCATGCTCAGTAAATGTCCAAAGTTCGAAGCTGACAACAAAGGTACAGCTATAATTCTGTTCTGTGAGGCAAGGATTGTGACATTGTATAAACTTGGCTTTATGAATTATGAGATGCAATACTCATTCTGTATATATTATAGGATTGCATGACATTAACAGCCTTGGTCTCCATGACAATACCAGCAGAAGAAGCTGGATGAAAAAAATGGCCACGAAGAATATGATTTAAATAAAAATCACCATACTCCCAAGTCTTGTTTACTTAGCAAAAGTTTTGAATATGTTGGAAGTAACCAAACTGTTATTTTCCTTCTTTATCTAATTAAACAGACAATTTTCTCAGACAGAGATCGACTTTTTGCTATCTGTATGTAAAAGCCAGGGCTAATTAGAGACTCATGGGTGATGGGTCACATCTGACCAAATGGATTTAGTGAACCGTGGGCTCCCTTTACAAAAAATAAGTACCCCAAAATGTAATTCCTCTAGTCATAAGCAACCAACTATACCCCACTCTCAAAGTTTCTGGTTTGCCTTTTTGATTGCAAAAAACAGCCTCAGGTGACCAGGTCACACATAGGCAATACTATAAGGGTAGGTGACAGGAATGTTAGCCATGCAGGCAGGCACAAGCTTGGTTGGGCGTCCCTTCTTTGGAAGCCATGCATTTGTATTTGCATGGTGCTTGTCACAGCATTAATAAGGTGGATCTTGAATGGGCTCATTTTTATGTTATCAAGTGGCCATGTGGGTATAAGTACACTGGGAATTTGTATGGAGTTCATTAGCACCACTGCTATACAAACAAGAAATACCAGTCATTTCACAGCAGGATCGTTTCTCAGACAACTTTGTCTTTGAATTTCAGTTCTTCCTTCTGGATCAACTCTTCATTTTCCCTTTCAGGATCATAGGTTCTCTGAAAAACAAGATTTAACCTCCATAACAAAAAATAATCTAAACCCAAATATATCCATACAGGATGGTCAGTGGAGGCAGGACCATACAGTTTAAGATAAAGAAGTTTGAAAGGACTCACTCAGGTTGTTTTAGGCTAACCATGGATGTTTACACTTTAACAAATAAAATGCCTAGTTCTAGCCTTAGATTATTTTTATCTATATGGACTGGTCACTGGGAGCACGATCTGGTACTGCCACTCCCTCAGTCACCTCCCCAGTTCATATTGGCCAAATAATGCAATTGTAATTTTGGAGCCATTTTAAATTCTTGTTATTAGTATCTGAGCTCTTTTGAATCTTTAATGTATATACTCTCTCAATTCTCACACTATCTTCCGTGAGATAAAAAGTGCTATTATTCTGCCCATTTCTGGCATGCCAACTCGAGCAGAAATTGCAAGGTTTGCACTTCGTAACTCCTGCCTTGGAGTAGGTGCTCCTTGTTCTGTTACTTCTCAGCCCTCTTGCCTCACCTTTCACAAGACACGATACCAAAAGAAGACTCAGGCTGTAAGACTCAGATTTTAAGACTTCATCTTTCAATAAACACACTGTTAATCAGAAAATTTTCTATTCTTTTTTTCTCCTGTCCCTCTTGGACATCCAAACACTGCCTGACTGCAAATAAAGGTATTCTATATGAACCTCCAATTTAGGTGATCCCTAATGTACCTAAATGCTCTAGCTCTCTATATTTGTATCAGCCAAGATGTCTAGTTTCAGCAGTGTGTGCGCTGTGTATGTTAGGTTGCTAATTCATTCCTAGACCAAGTACACAGAATAAGCAACCTTACTTCTGTCTTCCTCGTCATTGGTGCTCCTAGATGAGCTTAGTCTGCTACAAGATGACAGTGGTGTGGCCTCCCAGGGCACCCTCTGTCTAGTAGTCCAGTAGTTCAAATATTAATTTTGGTAAACACCACACTGAAGCTCCTGATGACCATTTTTGTTTCCCTTTTGACGAAACTAACTTTTAAAATTTGTTATTTAATTTAGAAATCAGCTTTTTTAATGAAAGGAATCCTAATCATGTTAGGAAACGAGCAGCTGCAATTTATTCAGGAGGTGCTTCATTTACACCAAATATAAAACAAATACATGGAGATAATTTTTCTTTAAGAATAATACATTTGGGGCACAACTATCATTTCAAAGTAGCCCTAGGACATCGTTAGGGAACCATATTCCTGGATTTCATTAACCAAATAAAACCTTTTGAGAAAGAATAATTGCAATCATTCTGTATTAATAACTGTATTAATAAAGATGAAGGCTCAACTTATCCTCAAATGATCATCCCCAGTGGGTACACAGTTATAGACCTAGTGACTATAACAATTTTTTTACATTTTGAAAAAACGCGAAGTGCGGTTATATTTTGAAGGCATTGGCAACAAGGCCCTTTCCCGTCTCTCAACTGGTCATGAACTCTTTGAAGTATCTTGGAGGCCTCTCTGATCTAAAAGCAAAGTTAAGGTTTTGCTTATCACAGCCAGCATGGAAATATGTGGCAAAACCCTGCAAACCAAAGAGACAAGGAAACGTTTTCTCAAATATGTGGTAGGCATAAAACTTCCAGTGAACAGTGAACTCAATATCATTTTCAAGTCATACTCACTATGTTTATGTTTCATCAGCTGTGTGTTCTAGGAAGCCAAACAAAACCCAGTTAAATCAAAACCAGAATGCCAGGCAGTTGCAGAGAAAGATAAAAATCTATTACAAACAGAAATGCAATCAGTTGTGGTTTTTTTTAAACAAGGTCATAAAATAAGTAAAACATTCTGATCAGCCCACTTTTAATGAAGATCGGAGAGATTTCCATTTTATTGACATAGCTGTGAAAAACACCTTTCACAAATGATTGTGATTTTTCTTTAGAAAAATGGATACCTGACATATTGCATCAAAATATTACCATTTCCAGAAAACATTTTTCAGTACTTCATGGTTTTTTGAGAAAACTAATATTTTCCTGGGGCTTCTTTACTTTTCACAGTTTGTTTTTAAACAATTAAAGTTACATTTCTCAAGTGTAACAATTACAGTTACATTTCTCAAATTTTTGCATATAGGCTCAAGGGTATTCGGTAGTGATTGTTCCTTGAACTTCACCCAGAATACAGCACACGCTACAAAACACCCAGCAAAAATTAAGGCTACGCCACCAGTGTCCAAATGACTTAGTAACTCTCCAGTGCATCAACCACGGAATTTAGGTGTTCTTAAATCTTTAGGAAATAAACCTTTTCCCCAGTTTCTACAACATCAAAGCTTTCTCAGGCTCAATTAATGTGGAAATATCAAGATGTGGAATTATCTCTTCAGCTGCCTTGTGTGTACGTTATTCCAGTCTCCCACAGCCTCTCGGATGCAAACACACCAAAGACCCTCTCACAAGGGTAGGTAGCTTAATGAAGCAAGGAGCCATCTACGTTAAACCCCTGTCTCCAAGCAGACTAAAACGAGTCATCTACTTCAGGAACAACATAAAATATGCTGGAGGACATAAATAATTTGCACAGCTCCCAAAATTAGATTCTTTAGTAGCCTGTCTCCCTTACAGAGAAAAGAACCCACCCTGCTCAGCAGCTCTTCCCAACCCGTGCTTAGAATCCAGAGTTTTTACTTTTCCTAATGTTCACTGATACACAAGTAGCTACCTGTCACTTATCTAATATAACCAGAAGCTGAAAAATTAGACTTTGCTAATTTTATTCTAAAGCAAGAATGGAAAAATGAAATCAGAACACAGGAGTCTGCGTTTGCAGTGAATGTACTGAAGATTATATCCAAAATGCAAAAAAACCCTGTCTGTATTCCTGTATGCGTACAAACCAACCAGTATTTATAAATCTGAAAAAAAAAATATTACTCTTTTAATCACATGCACATACCAATACATATACAGATAAACCACTGGAGACAGGGAAGGTTCTGAGCTCATACCCTTACCCCAGTGGTTTGACACTTGCTCTCTCTCTTCTTACCCTCTTCTTATCCCAAAATCTTTTTCTCAGTCCCTGATCCAGTACTCACTTGTCATCAGTGGAAGTCTTTTTACTACTTTTAGGGGCATCAGACTGAGGGCTTCGTATTTTCCTGATTTCGTCTGTCCTTTTCGCTGCTGCAGTGCTTTTGCACTGTTGCAGTGCAGCTATTACTGTCTAAGTTTCAATTCCAGCAAATACTGATGTCAGCAACCTGAAATTCAGCAGGAAATATGAACGCATCATATGGTGTTTGTATGTAACTATTCCGAAACTGCATTTTAGTAAAAATCTCCCTGCTACCTACAGATTTACGAACTTACATATACCTATTTTTTTAGCACCAGCAGAATTAAATTATGGGGGAACCTCACACTTCTTTATTGCTGTTAACATCTCAGAATTGTAAAAGAATATGAATTTGATGTGATGGCATTATTTTTTGCATCTAACTTCTCTGATGAGTTTTACCTCTTTTCTTCCAAATGTCAGACTCTAATCCAAATCAACCCGAGAGTACTGCAACAATCACTAACATCAAGGAGTCCAAATATTAGAGGAAGCAGACTCTGCTTTTAGGCTTCTCCACTAACAGTAAAATGTGTTGAAATTGTGAGTGCCTATTTATCAACACAGGCTGCATTTCATAGCGGAAATGTCACAGAGACCAAGATGATAATGAAACTCACTATTGAAGAATATATTAAAAAAAGCTTGATAAATGCACAATGATATTTTCAATGCTTTCAGAAACTAACTACTACATTTTCAATCTGTCAGAGGCCAAAATACTGTATAACCTAATAGTTTGACCCTGCAAATACTTCTGTACATATGGTTCCTTCTAGCACTTTCATGAATACATTTATGCAGCTTTGTGTGCTGAAGTTAAAAATGGATTGAAATAGGTATTTGATTAATATTTGAACTTACACATGTAGGAAGTATCTTCAAGGAAATTTCAAGTTCAGTGTCCAGTAGAAATCCAAAGGCTTTGATGCCAACAAGGTTTATCCTCTAAACAAAATTAAAATAAAAAAATTCTTAATCATAAGATATGCTTGTTTTCTTGAGCGTGTAAGAACTTCCACGTACAAAATTTTTGTAACTTTTTCCTTCAAGAAAATAAGTTAGTTAATCTAGAAAAAAATATTCATTGTTTCTACAGTACAAGTTGCTGTGATTTAATTAACCTACTAGATGAGACAAATGTGTTTGACACATGTGCTAGGCAAAGGTTTGGATAGTGCATTCATGCATAGAAAATGGACATATCCCTTGAGAAAAAATGCATCATTCTGCCCCATTCCTATTAAAAAAAAAAAAAAAGAAAAAGAAAGGAATAGATTTTGCTGTGGCCTAATTAACAGAAACAACAGCAGCAGTTACAAGAGTTCAACATTTCAGCACCTGCTCAGCTGGGGGAAACTAGTGAGAAAGGGCACATTGTTTCTTAAAATTTAAAGGAATAGACAAAGACAACAAAAAGGAAATGAACCTAATCCAAAGTCAGAATGAACATTGAATTTACAGCACGCTCAAGGAGAATGAATCAAGGAAGTAAAAGTGCATACGATGCTTCAGCAACATTCAAGTCTATAAGTGGTGTGTGCAGGCACTTTGTGCAGAAACGAATACTTTGCTTCAGACATTCAGCAAAACTTATTTTGATATCATGTTACAATCTACTTTCCTTCTCCCAACTGTAATAAACAAATTATTCAACTTAACAAGGAAGAGTTAGAAAGAAAATATCTGCATATTCTTTTTGACAGGAGATGTTTCAGGAATAAATTACCATCACATGACATTATCAGTGTGTAGGATTAAAAACAGCTTTTAAGAATTGCATCTGTAAACTCGTGTTTGCATACAGGCTAGAATCAGAAAGTGCTCGTGCAAAGACAGACATTATAACAGCCAAATACTTTTGAAAACATATTTTAGGAATAGGTACAACATGTAGAAAGGACACTGCCTATTACAACTCAGGTATCTTTAGTTAATGTAATTTTTCTGATTTCTTCTGTAGCAGACCACATCCCAGGTGAAGTATAACTCTCATTTTCATGCAAAAATTTAATTCTGAGCTTATGAAAAAATTTCAGAATGAGAAAACATAAAAGATTGACAGAGTCTAAAATTAAGTGACTACTAAGCAGGGCTCTCAGGACTACATTTTAGAATTTGGCATCTGGACTAATCTGCTGTATTTATAATCTGCAATTTGTGGTTTATAGCAGACTTCTGTGTTCATTTTTGCATCTAAGAAAAATAACTTTCTCTTAAAAGATATTTTCCAAGGTCTATTTTCTTGCCCCTAAAGTAAACAGCCTCTTTCTTCATAAGTTCTTATTCTTCAATCACTTGTGAATACTAGCCAAGTATTTTACAGACTAACACTGGTAGTGTCTAATTTGCAAATAAAAGCTAACTTTTGTACATTTTCCAAAATGCTAATACTGCTTATACACACTTTGCAAATAAAATATTTTTGCAAAAGAAGATACTGAAGGAAGCTAGGGTTTGTGTGGTCAGACTTTGCATACAATGCACTTCTGAAGAGTCAACTAGAGATTCATCTTTGGGTGACAGAAATCAACTGCTCCTTCCAAAGTTTTTCATTAGCTTGGGTAGTTCACTTAAGTGCAAGAAAGTAAAAAAAAAAAGATGTTTTATACTATCCAAGTACCATGTCTGTAAAAATAATTGCAGATGTATTTTATAGCTCAGAAAAAGTCATAGATATGTTTGCAATGATCAAACACTGGAAGAATATATTATGACTCCCTCAGCCACAGCCAAGTTTGGGATCCCTCCACTGTAGTCTTAGATGCAGTATAAGCAAATCCCCTGTGCTAGTTCTCTTTCTGTGTGATCTTTCCACGAACACAAATTCCGTCAATATGAGATACAATGCAATATCCAGCTGCTCTGCTAGACCTTGAATTCCCCAGCAGTTCCACCAGGACTGAAGTAACGCTGCCATATAAGCTAGCTGTATCAAAGGACTGTGACAACTTCAGGACTGTAATGTGCCTATTTCAGGTTGCTGCTCCCCTCAGTATGTTAACTTTTAACCAATTCAAGCATCTGAAAAAAGGTTATTTCAGAAATTCTGCTCACAAAGAGATCTAGCTGAAGGTAGGTAGCTAGCTGCAGGAGTGTTCATGTTAACTTATGGGCCTTTCTGGGCCTTAGGGGTGGGAACCAAGGCTGCAATGGCAGATTTTTTCTAGCTGTTCAGGTTCCCAAACTCTCTCCAGAGCAGACTAGGTGCTTACAAGGATCCTTCGGAGGAACTGATCTTCTACATTAGAACCACAACATTCTGCAGTGGTTCCCATGTCCTGTAAAACAGTAGAAGAGCTAGAACACATTCAGGTGAAGAAAACTGAGCTCCTTTCTTCCAGGATAACTTACATATTTTTATCTGAAGAACTATTTAAAAGAAAAAAGTAAAAAAAAAAAAAAAGTAGATAATCCCAGGAACACACCAGCACCTTTATTTATCTTACTGACTCCCTCAGGGAACAGTACCATCACTTCCCTAATGTTTGGATCCCAGTTCTGGAGCTAATCTGCCTGTACTGGAGGAGCAGTCCTAATAATGGGTCCTAGTTAGATGCTCATTTTTGGTCACATCCTGCAAGATGCCATGGGTCACCACGCCATTTGCCAAGGAAGGAAGCTCAATGGGGACTGAAGGCATTTGATGTTTTGGGTCAAGGTTTTTATTCTGCACATTTTTATGCAGCAGAACCATCTGAGACTAGCACCTTATGTGCATACAAACAGAAATTCCCTACATCCAAGAGCAGTGACACTCAGTCTTCCGGAGCTATTTGTTGTTTTCTCTCTCCGTGGATCTGTGTTGCACTCTGAGACCATCAGAAAGTCTTGTGAGGCGTGGAGAGGCCGGGAGTGCCATGGGAGTACAAGCATCTGCGTCGCGTCACTAGGCAACTCTAAAAAAATAAATCCCCAGACAGGTCAGCTACACAGGCACACCTGCCCACAGCCCCCGGCCAGGATGCTTAATTAACAACTGGCTCAGGCACAATGAGTCTCGGCCATGCGTCACTCCCAGCGATCGATTATGCCTGCATTAAACAATCCACCCACCAGGTGCTTCTATTTAGTATTTCAATGAGCTGGAAACACGCAGCTCCTGAGCACTGTTTACTTTGGTTGACTTAATGGAATGTATCTCAGAGCAAAACATGGACTGATTCCTCCTAGAAGTTGCAGGACTCAAAAGTGAGCTGTCAGAGCTCTTTCTCCTCATCATGAATGCACCTGCATCCACACAGCAAATATAAATAATAACACCGTTTCCTCTGAAAAAACACTTCAGGATCATTCTGTATAGATGAAGTTCAACTGGAGTATTTTTCTTCGTCTGCTGGAGAGACTGACGTATAGATACATTCAGGTGAAAAAAAAACAAAAAAATACCAAAATTCTAAGAAAACATTGCCTGCTAACGAATGCCTTCTGCTCATGGTAAGTATCATTGCACTGATATATTCTTTTCATATATTTCCAAATTCCCTGAATCCATCGTAAGCAAAAGGCACTGGAACTAGGTTTGTCAAAGCAAAACTCCCCCTTGGAGCCAGCGAAGCTTTGACATTATTCTAGGATGTGCCAAGTGTGCTCATTTACTCAGAGCTCATTCTTGGATACTCTTCTCTCTAGGGAGCAACTATACATCAAACAAATGCTTTGCAAAAAGTTCTACTCATGGTTCTATGACAGATTCATTTTTAATATCTGTAAGGCACAACTTCTAAAGTAGGATTTCATGTACCAATAGATTTTACTAATTTCCAGAAGCATTGCTATGGTCATGAATGATTTCTTAACCAGGACTAAATCCACAAAATCACCAGTAGAAAAGCATCCTGTTACACACACATTACACCCTTTTTCCCCTTGACCTCTGGGAGGGTTTTATTGGCGTAGTCTAACCTGCCAGACTAAGTTGAAGAGCCTCACTGAAGACTGTCAGATGGAATAGAAAAAGAATAAGAACAATTCAAGAACTATTTTTAAGTCAGATGCTGCCTCTTTTTGCTTGTATCATAATACAGCCCCTATAAAGCTATTCAAGTTAATTTCAGCGTGATACCAGAGTGAGATCAGAGTATTAGTAAAAATCTGTATAAATTTGTAGTTTTAAACGTAAAAATGAAGAAAGGCAAAAAATAAAAAAGAAAAAAAAAAATCCCCTTTCCAGGAAGTCTATTTATTGATTTTACTGAAGAAAATTTGAACGTATAACAAGGTTCCACTCGTGTCACCTTTTTGAGACAAAATCTGAACTAGCTCCGTCTGGATACGCACTTCTTCTCTAAAAGTAAGTACTTGCCACACCTTAAATCTGAACCGAGCACTGCGTTTGCCTGTTAATGAAGGTAATATAAAACAACTATGCAATAGTGGCAAAAATAAGCAACAATGAAAAAACAAAATCTCCTCACTAACCTCTCCAAACTGGCTGTATATATAATGTATATTAGCAGTAAGCCAGTAGCAGCCAGAGGCCCCAATTAGTTCAGAGCCCTCACTGTGCTGATTATTGTATGAACATAAACAGGAAACATTCCTTGCCTCAGAATCACTACGATTGAGACAACAGCAGCACGCATCGTGGCTTATAGAAAGCCATGTGGAAGAAGGATGCTGAACCTGAGGGCAACTAATTGGAACACGAGATTGCAAAAACTATTGGCTAAGCATTCAGCTGGAAGCTTTAAAGATTTTTTTTTTATTCCATAAAACAAGTGGACAAGAGATACAAATGAATCACTTACAGCCTGTCTACTTAAGCACTCTCATTAAGCATGGGTATCATGGTGAAGATGGATCTCAAGACAGAAACGAAAGGAGACTAGGATAATGGTTGTATCTAATGACTTGGTTGTAAAGGCACAGAATCTAATAAAGCACAAGTTAATAAGCTCTCACTATTAGAGAGCTTAACATGACAAAAAGGCATGGTGCTGACAGAATTTCTATAACCAGATTATATAAATAACATGGGTTGGTAGGGAGAGCCGTGGACCCAACTCTGCATTAAATATTAAGTACTTGCAATACCTGAGCTAAAGGATCCATCATAGTAATCAGAAAAGTGTTGCATAGCTTTAATTTCTGTGATTAAGCTGTAAGAAAGGGAAAGAAAAAGCAATAAACAAGAAGTCAGTTCAAAAATATTTACAGTGTCTATGCTCCGTGACCATTCCCGTGCTGCTGGTGTTCTGGTTATCTTTCTCAGTACATCGGGGGTTCTGAGCAGAGCCTGCCACTCCTGAATCATCCTTTCTGACACGCAGGAGTTGTGTGAGAGAAGATAGACTTATCATTACAAAGCCAATGACCCGAATTTTCCCGAGACTTCTAGTAAAAACATAACATGGTAATGAAAAGCTGTGGCTAGCTAGTCACAGTTCCTCATCTTTTCTATAACTCCACTAGTGAGGAACCAACAGTGGAAAACTGCTCTGGGAGAATACTTGTACCCTTTCTCCAATACAAATTTTGTCTGGAAGAATGAGACTGTTTTGCAGTTTGGGAAAAAAAAAAAAAAGAATAGTAGTTGCTGGCAAAAGCAGGTCTTTATAGTGCATGTGTAAGCAAGTCACTGGTCTGACATCAGGTCTGTCTTTTTAGCACAGTAATTAATAAAAGTACTTGCTGTATTATTTCAGCTTCTGCATCCTATGATACACTTGCTGTTTCTGAGGTTCAAAATATTGTGTGAGTCGCCTTCATAAATATACAGTATAATGCCTAATGGCTTTTATCACATTTCAAAGAATATTTTTTTTCTCTCCAAAGGCAAGCTCTAGTAAGTCACAAGAGGTTATGAGTCACTCAAGTTCAAGTTAGAACACTGATCTAAGCCTAGCCCAGAAAATATCTTGCAAATCCGGGTCCCAGTGAGGTAATTTAAAAAAAAAAAAAAACAAACAAAAAAACCAAAACCAAAACACCACCAAAAAAACCCCACCAAAAAGACCCCAAAGAAACAAATGGAAAGAGGAAAAGAAGAAAAGAAGTAGAAGCAGAAAACAGAAGATGAAGAAGAAATACAGTTTGGAAAATTTCCCATTTCAAAACTGTTCTTAAATAAAATTGCTCTGGCTAGGAAAAGAAATGGACAAAAAATATTGTGTAGCCACCACTGCTGGAGAATTAGAAAAATAGTAGACAATACTTGTTAAAAGCAAGCTGCTTTCCAAGGCAGGACCAAATTCCTCCCATCCCTCTTGCCACTGCTGGGAGCTCTTCTCTGCCATGCCTCCACCTGGACCTTCCTCTTCTCCCCCTCCTCATCTCCTCTTCCTCGCTCCTCTCCTGCCGGTGATGGCAGATGGCTACGAGGAGCTGGGACAGGCTGCGAGGAGTAGGTATGTTACAGAGGAAAGGTACTCCAGGATGAGCTGCTGGAGGCAGGGAGATTATCCAAGGTTTCTGTCATTGCTGGGCAGCAGTACGGCTACCGCAGCTACCCTCGCTCCTTCCGGGATCCTTGACAGGAAGCACTGTGGAAAGCTTCTCGCCGCGAACGGGCCTGCTGAAGACAGAAAACAGAATAAACACGGCAGCGAGAAATGATCACTCCATCTTTCCTCATTGTGCATCTGACAGATTCATACGTACCTGACATGACAGTTGCCTGCAACTTGCAGAGCCCCACAGCCAAGGGGAAGGGGGAGGGAGGACAAAGTGGGATAAATAATGATACATCCACAATAACAAGGCAGCGGTGGGGAAATCTGTCAAGAAATACGTACTCCTGGTAATAGGAAGAAAGCAAGGCCTGATCTTATTTAGTACAAGGCTGTAGTTAACACTTTCTGCTACATAAGAAATAAACCATCTCCTTTCTGCACGAGCAGAGGTGCCCCTCCATCTGCATAATTGCTGTGCACAGCTTGGGATCACTTGATCTTCCAGACCCCCCTCTTCTCCTCAGCTGGGTTGTTATCATCCTCTGTTATTATCTTCATATTTCCCCTGGTTATTATCAGCATGTTACCTTTGCCTTTATGTCGACAATCTACCTGGCAATTTTCTCCTCTCCAGCTGGCTTCCTTGTTTCGTGAGTAAGAAAACTAATGTTCTTCGCTCCAAAGTGAATGTCCTATTCATTATTCTCAATGTACTGTGACACAGCAACACTGAATATCAAAAGACTCCAGTAAATTCTCATCTATTTCTCAGTCGTATAGAACAATTAACCAAACAGAACAAAGAGCAACCTGTCTTTTATGGTCCCTAATGAATTTAGGTTTGACTACGCTTATATTTCACAATTGCCCAGACCTGCGATGTGAATGAACATGTGAGTAAACACTGTTTGATATTGCACATTATGAAGTGCCAGAGAGCACTTCCATTGTACCATGTTCTTGATGGTAACCCAGATAAATAACTTTTCATAGCCAAACGGGCTGATGCAGAATACAGTAAGTGAAAAGAATGACTGAAAACACCTCCTTACTGATATTGCTATCAGCTGCCTATATCCATATGAATCACAGACTGGCAGGAGGGACATGAATTCTTCCCGTGGGTTTGTCACTGACCCACCCTGTACTCTTGCTCAAGTGTGTGAGTTAGGGCTGCCTTGATGTTATGGTCTGAATATCCTGTTTGGTACTGAAAACTGTAGTCAGCAACATCTCAAAAAACTAAACAAAAACAACAAGAAAGACTGGCCTGGTCTAGAAGTTACCGAGTGCTTCATCATGCTTGACCATCATGCTGAGGTACACACTAATAAGCTGGTCCTCTGGTCTTTCAGTTAAATAAAGATTAAATCTCCTCTTGTCCCTTAAAGTTTACCGTCACCACCCTTTCACCTTTTTTTATAAATGCATCAAAATCTGTAGACCTCAGCAAAGACACAGAAGCAGTAGCCAGCATTTCTTGTGAACTTAAAGTTCTGCAAACTTCAACAAAGTGGAGGTCAAGCTACCCATAGAGTCAGAACGTGTGAAACCTGAGTTACGAAAACCTCAGACCAAAATCCAAATATGAAATATCCACCTGAAACTAGTAATTAGAACTAATAACTAAAACAGTAATTAAGCCAGCATTATTTACCTGGCTTCTTCATTTAAAAACTACAAAATTGTAAGAATTTAAATGAAAATGTTGTTGTCAATTTCCATTTGAAAAGAATATATATAGAGGACTTAATGGCTTCAGCTTGTTAAAGTGATTTTGTACTCACGGTTAATTAAATGCACAAGGACTTCCACTGAGAATCGGGGTGTTCTAAATAATATAATAATAACTTGTGTAACCAATTACTTTAAAATAAAACTGGATTATCCAATATGACCTGTCTGGCTTTGGTATTCATAATTTCAAATCCCATTTAATTAAATCCTCAGGGTACCATATTCAACATAAAAACAACCATGACCTTCTTTATAATATAAATGTAGTAGCCATAGTGGGTCAGGAATGAATTTTGCTTCCACAACGGGGTGACTCATTCATCAGAAAATTTTCTGGGCTGCCATCATATTTAAACAACATTATGAGCCAGTTCCTCAGCTGGTGTAAATAGGGTGTTGTAAATGGACAGTAATGGCACTAGAGCTTTATACCACTGCTCTTTATTTCTAAGCAACAGAGAACAGAAGGAAGCGTACAAGCATTTCTTGGTTCACTAATAAAGATGAGGTTTATTCTAAGAAAGGTATATCACTTCTTCCTCCTCCTCTTTTTTTTTTTTGTTTTCTTATAGGGATTCTGGGAAGATTTTTTTTCATTGGGGGTTCAGGTTTTGTTTTTTGTTTGTTTTTGTTTTCTTAATTAGTGTTGTGCTTTCCAGAACAGCATCAAGGCTTGTCATCTAAAGGTTGTGACAATAAACATATCAAATCAGGGAGTAATTTTGCTATGATGTTAGCGATCTACCCACACATGCTATAATAGTCTTTCCCTTTTCCTCATTTTTTTTTTCTGCCTATTTTTAAACCAGTTGAACTATCTTTTCTGCATGGTGAAGACCTGCAAGTATGTTGTCTTCTTATTGTTTGAATCTGAATATTATATACATAGTTGCCGCATCTATAAACCACAGATTTTCTCAAAATACAAACAGCCAGGATGTAAGTGCAGACTCACACACACACGCTTAATACCCAGTCACGGGGAGTCTCCATCCCAAGCAGCCGAGGCTCAATATTGCGTTATGTAAGTTGCACCATCTGCAAATAAATATACTGAGAGTTGGATCAACCTGGTAGTGTGCAATTTCAGCAAATAGATACACGTGTCTAACGTAGGCCAGATCGTAGCAGGGTGAATTTATCACATTTTTTCAAGTTACATTGATGAGCTTTTGAAGATGTTTAAAATGTGCTGCAGTTAGTATAGGGGAACAAGGTATTGTACACTCGATGAATAGACTGAACTTCATCTACACTTCACTGATTCGAAGCAGAAAAATAGTAGGCAGGACCAAGTAATGATGAGAGCATGTCAGAAGGCTGATTATGGATGTCTCATTACTCATTTTTCTTTGCCATTGCCCTTCAGAGGATGCCTACAGAAGTTTACATGATAACTAAAGGCCCTGACACTAAAAATGCAGCAGAACTATCCAAAAAGGTATTCAGATTTTTTATTTATCTGCTGTTTTCATGTGAGGGGAAAGTATGTAAGGGAATCACTGGTGAGGACAGACCAGGGAGTCCTGACCTCAGCACTGGGCAGGTACACAGAGCATTTATTACCACGCAGCCACACAGCTGACATTTCACTCACAGTTTCCACCTATTTTCAGATGGTCTCTTCAAAAAGAATTTTTACTAGTTAAAAATTATCAACTATTTAACAAGATTTAAGACATTTTCATTCACAAGACCATTTGATTTTTTTCTTTCTGGACAGCTAAGCAATCTATCTGATTAAATAGTCTTAGTCTTTATTATCCTATTAGCAAATTTTTTTGTCTAAAGAATACAGTCACAGAATACATTCTGCCATATATTGCTTCTATCATATCAGAAAAAAAAATATCCTTTTTCCTTCTTCTTTTAAAAACAAACCCACAAAAGATTTCATTCTTTAGTGTACCCAACACTTTTGGGATTGGAATGATAGAACTAGGGAAAATTGCAGTGAACTGTTATCTACTGCTGTGGACTGAGTGGAAATGCGTGCTGCAACTATGAAATTTCAAATATGAGAGAGAAATCCATAAGGAGAAAAAAAAATCATGCTAAAAAAGACATGGTTCAGTAACAGATGTTTTTTATTGTTTTCATATTCAGTTCTTTATGTTAATATAAGAATAAGTACTCTGCGTGCACATCATGTAATCAGCTCCTAGGGTGAGCGGTTTGTTTCATTAAATTAGATCCTATTTTCATGCTCAGCACATTGATGAGAAGATGAACAAAGTATATATCACTGATTTCTAATTTGTGATTTTCAGTGGGGAGTTGTCCAGAAATATTAAATCAAGAGCCACTGAACCATCGTATTTCTAGTTGTTATTGTTGAATAGACTTTATCCTTTCCCTCATGACTTTTCCAAGCTTTCTTAGTTTCCCTCCTCCATCAACATCTTCTATATGTTAATTAGCAAACAAATACACATGTGTATACACACATATAAATATGTGTATGGACTTTTTTCCAGTGACACTAGGGAGCTTTGGATGATGTCCTAAATATATAAATATAACATATATGTCTGCGTGTGTATATATGCACATATGTATAGATACATATGTGTGTGTGTGTTGTGCTCTAGAAATCTTGTTTCTCGTGTTTACAGTAACATTATGGACATTACAAATTATCTGTCTGACAATCAAGTAGCGAATATTACAGATCTTAACGGAGATGAGAGTCCTCCTAATTTTTTCTCAGTGTCTCCGTCATTAGCACAAAACTTTCCTCTTTTTGGGCAAAGAAAAACCCACAAAAACACCCCAGAACAGAAAAACAAAACAAAAACAAAACAACAAAAAAACCAACAACAAAAACCGACCAAACAAAAAAAACCCAAAAAACTAGCAAAAAAATCAAACAAGAAACCCAGCATCAAAAACCAAAAAATCCAACCAAGCCACAAGAGCCCTACTTTACCATTTGAAGGTCGTAAAATATCACAGACACTTAGACCCCTCAGTACCAAGTGCTTGCCGTACGGGTAACAAGTGGAATCTTCTTTCTTTACATTAGTGTTTCATTCACTGGCTATTTCTAAAAATAAATTATAACAGAAAACACTTCAATTGTCCTGGCATGTTACAGCTATTGTAAATATCAGCTGTATTACTCTTTTCAATCACAGACAATCTCTGAGCCTTCTTCAGGGGTAGTCTTAGGTAGGCACTCAGACACAGCTCTCACAAACAACTTGAATGGTAAGCCAGTGGCACTTTCTTTTTCACAGAGCCCTTTCTCCTGGTTGCTTTAGAGTGCTTCCTTGCATCACTAGATAGAATGAAAAAAAATTGCTTGTTCTAAGTACTTATTATTCCTAAAATAACCCCACTGTAGGGATAGTGCGCTTTGTCCCCAACTAATTTACTAGTAGGAACTACCTCCGTACACAAAAACGTTACAGTGACGACATTTCAAAATTTTAGCTGCAAATTACAGTCTCTACTGTCCTCCATAGTTTTAGTCTTTTGACTGAAAAAGTATGGGTGAATTACGACAGGAAAATATAAATCTTTCATCAAGAAATTTGTTAAAAATATGTCATTCCACCGAAGATTTTCCAATCACTTTACAAAAAATTAATAACTACAATTTCTTACATTGCTTTGGTTTAGAAAAATTCATTGTTGTTATTGTACATACATGGAAAAAAGAGAATAAATTTCATAGCTATAATGTCGGTAGCAGAGCCAGCAACAGACCTCCTACTGCCTGTGTCTTAAGTCCCATGTTTTAACTTCAAGAGTATTCTTGGAGTCTTTAATGTTGCAATAATTCTCTTGTTTAAGGTCACATTGCAACTTTTATGACAAGCTATCTTATATGTGTAAGGTACATAGACATATGAGCACTTTCTAAGAAGGACAGTGGGACAATATCAGAGATTAATAATAATCTGTTAGATAAATATATATAAAACATTAATAATAATAGTATGAATCAGACGTTTTCCAGAATAACATTTAGGTTAGATAATGTAACTCAGTTAAAGCTGGTGATGGATAGAAGGTACCACATTATGCTGCCAAAAGTACATATCAGCCATCAGAAATCTGACAAAGAAATCTGACAAAGGCAGAACAAGAAAAAGAAAAAAAAGACTACATTCATTTTATGTTTTAAGATACACATTTATTAAAATGTTTCAAGCCATGCGTATTCAGGCGCTTTTATTTTTATTTGGTGGGTGGTAACGGCAAGAAAAGCAGTCTAAATATGCAAATGCCCAGGAAAACATAGTTGCAATGAAGTTTCACATTCATGATGTCCAAAGTGCATGTGTAGTTGTCATCGTCACAGCTCATAACTGCCTACGTGCTCGGGGTTTACCAGGAGCCAAACAGGCAGATGGATAATTCTTTGTATATGTGTCTACATAGTTTTACTCTTGCTGCATATCACTGATCATCCTCCCTCCATCTGCAGTCTCTTTAACTGCATGTTTGTCCTTTTTTAAGCCCATAGCGAGCTTTTATAAATAGGAGAACGTAAGCGTGGGATGAAATACAAAGATGTTCTGTATCTCTATATGCACTTGACCCAGCTTCAGTGGGCATGACACTGGATGTATATGCATATTATCATATTCATTTATTCTTTAATTCATGGTTAAGTCTCAGTTCTTAAATCCACCGCACTGCCTGCATTTTGGCATACATTGAAATTCAGCTTTGGACTGTGACAATTGGTATCCTGTTAAGGAAACATGGTTGAAAGGGAATATATGAATGTAAGAATACTTGGATTGGATCAGACCAACTGGGGTGTACTCCAGTAACCTGATTCTAACAACGGGCACAAGTCTGGAGGACTCAATACAAACTAGAAGGGGAACAATCTGCATTCCTACTTATCATTCTGCTATTCTCCAGCTATTTCCATTTCAGAGACTTGCTGAGCTGGATGAGGGACCTATGTGTTTGGTAAACCTCAATAGACAACTTTATGCATAAACTTGTCCAGTCTCCACTTGAGTCTATGGAAATTTTTAGGATGCAAATTAAACTTTAACATGTCTCCTGTTTTGTGTAAGCAACTATCACCTCTCCCCTGTCTTGAAGGAAAAAGAGGTGGGTTCTCTGAGTTTCACTAGACTCTTGTTCTTCAACTGGAACAGACTGAACAATTTAATTTCTACTTGCTGTCCTCACGTCACGCAAAATTTTTTTGATTTCTAGCACATCCTTCCCCCATGTCACCTCTTTTCCAGACAGGAGACTCCTAGCTTACACAAGGGTTCACTGTTACAGACCTTTGATCATTCTTGCCGCCTTTCTCTGCACTTTTTTAAATTCTACTTCATGGATTTGAGATGGGAGGCTCAGGACTGCATAGAATATTCTAGAATATGGGTGACCCCTTTTTTGCTTTCTATTACTTTCTTAATAATTCCTAACATTTTTTTTATGATGGCTACTGAGCACCGGCTGACTTTTCAGTGGAAATATCTTTCTCAGCAATAAAAACTTGCTTCTGAGTGGCAACAGTTATCTCAGTGCACTTTGTTTGTATATGAAAGAAGGATTGTCTTTTCTTCTTCTCATCATTTTACATTTAGTTATGCTGAATTTCATCTGCCTTTCTCTTTTGCTCTCTTTAACTTAACTTAGACAAGCCTTCTGCAATTTTTTGTGGTCAGATCTCATGCTACCCTGAATAATTTACTATCATCATCCAACTTTCTTACATCACTGCTCATTCCGTTATGCAGGTCACTGATAACCATATTAAGCAGAACAATCCCTGCACATATCCCTGTGGAACTCTACTGCTGACCTCGCTTCACTGGGAGAATTAACTATTTACTCCCACACTCTGTTGCTTGTCTTGTAACCAATTATTTATCCAAGTTATGACCTTTTTATCTCTTATGCATGGCTGCTTAATATCTAAATCCAAATAGATTATATCAATCAAATCAGCTTTATCCATATGTCTGCTGACCCTTTCAAAGATCTCCAATAAATTTTCAAGACAGTAGTTCCCTTCGCAAAAGCCATGCTGACTTTTCCAAGGTAAAGCGTATCTATCTGCATGTACATCAATTCCATTCTTAATAATAATCTCTGCTATAGACATTTGAGTCTTAAATAGAATGGAAAGTCCTCTGCAAAGAAGAGAGAGAATGAAGAACTTTATGTGCAGATGTAAGAGTCAGGTAAAGAAGGAGGTCTTAAAAATCAGTAGAGTCCTTTAAAAGGCAGAAAGCTCAAGGGGGCTTAATTTCTCTTTTTGGGTAGAAAGCTAAGAAGTTTGGCTTTTCTATTCAGTTCAGATACTTACTGGTGATATAACCTCAATCTTTCTATCCAGTTAAGGTATCTACATATGATATGGCCTGATGTGGCCAACATGCTTTTCTTTAGGGATTTTTTGGCATTTCAACCTTAAGAGATGATCTTTTTGCTTGTCTTCCCCTTTTGTAGTTACCAGATATAAAGCAGTTATACCTAGACAAGAAACATTTTTTTATGTGCTATATGATACCTAGAGCTTGCTTTTAACATTCCCTCTTTAAAATAGTTTATCTTAAAATACTGCTGCTAAATTCTGCTTTTTACCCTTATGCAGCAGAACATAGTAGTACATCCTTATGCAAGTAACAGGTAATTCTAGAAAATGAAAACATACTGCGAAAATAATAAGGACTTGGTAACTTCATGATATATGGCAAAACTGACAATATGGAAAGATGGTTGCATGCACATGCAGCCTAGAGAATTACCTTTTAACCTTCCTGCCGTAACTACCTGTACACTCTCCTGCCATGAAAGTGGTTTAAGGTAATGCCCAAAGTTGCATTTGTAGCAGGCTACGTGCTCAGCCACTCAGCTACTACAGCTCAATTGAGATATCTAAATTCATAGAATCACAGAATGTGTTGGGTTGGAAGGGACCTTTAAAGGTCATCTAGTCCAATCCCCCTGCAGTGAGCAGGGACATCTTTAACTAGATTCACTCAGTTACAGTAACCCAATTATATTTATATGCTTTGAAACAGGAAAACTGTGCCTCTGGTGAAAAGAATATAGTTCATAAATTTTTCTACTCCAAGCTCTAATACATTAGAAAATGACCAAAGACTTTGTCCATTATGGACAGACTGCTTCATCAGTAGATGTTCTGCAAAGTGGAAGATGGACAATATATGGTGGAAGCCCATGCGTTGTTATAGCAGTCATTATCTTTCTTGTTACTGCGTAGCTTTATGCACTCTGGGTTTGCTTTTCATTATAATCTTTATCCTATTCAACTATAAACTCCTTAGGTTCCGTCAGTATGACAGGCTGTCCATGTTGCATCTTTCAGCTCTTTGGATCTTTGCTAATAATCATCTTTTCTTATTTCACATCCATAAGTCAGCACAAGTAATACATGTCTTCAGCCACCTTGCATGTCACAGTAATTTGGCCATTGGCAGCATGTGACAGTCTGCATTTTGATCATCTGGCTGAACTAATACATCTTTTAAAACATTTCTTTTTCTGTACATTGGTATTATACACTTTCAGTTAAACCACATGTAATTAAAATTGTGTCTGATTTTGAATAACACACATGCACACTTGTAACCACTTGTTCTTTATTGTTTCATAAACTTCACAAAATTGAATTGAAAATTGCAGATTTGTTCTCACAAGTTATTATAGTCTTACCTCCTCTACTATAATAATTAGATTTCAAAACAAGTGATGTGGACTCTTTTCTCATAAGAGAATTTAAAATAGTTTCTTTGGCTTGTGGTAGTGCATATATAAATTAGGAACATATGTATGGATTTACATAGGCAATCCCAACAATTTGCTTTTCATAAACAGGAAAAAATAAGGCTATGATTCTAAATGGGGAACCATTTCACTGTACATTGGCTACCTGATTCTATATTGAAAAGGCAAGAATAAGAAAAATTCCTGTTCTATTGACATCAACAGGGATAAAAATTGGCTTGCTTTACAGATTGCATTTTAACCTGTTTTATTTTAAAATAAAAAAGAAGCTGGAGAAATTTTTCTGTAAGTTAAACCTATTTTTAATATTTTAATGAGTAAATGCGGAACAGCTGTTTGTCACGAATTTCCACTCCCCACCACAACTAACTGTCTTTAGTTTATTCTACCTTTCCATAGACTAGTGAGACGATTTAACCTTAAGAGCTTGTATGTGCTTTGAACTATTTTGAGTATCCTCAAAAAATCACCTCATGCAACCTCATATTTTGAAATATTTTTTGCACCTTGCAGATTTAAATAAAACCTTTTCAAAATGTTGTTTATTAATGCTGGCTCAATCAATACAGACAATACTAATTAATGTAATTTCAATAACTTTACACCTTGTAGAAAGACACCATTAAGCAACTAAATCAATGTCTGTGAACTGGACAACCAAAGAATACCAAGAAGGAACTTCTCTTTAGGTAAGCCAACAATCTGTATCCTAGAATCTCTGGTCTCCACAAAGGAAAATGAAAAAAACAATCACACTCATTACTTCCATTCTGGAATCAGTCTTTTCAAGCCCCTGAAGGAGACCTATAAAGAAAAAATGCTGTTTTCTGTTTGCACCGAAAATTCTATTCAGAGTCCAGAGAAACTGCAACAGCTGAAAACATTTTGAAAACATCATAAATACCCAATATTTTATTTTCTGAGTTTTTCTCTTTTGTCTTGCTAACTGAGAGGCACGTCAGCCTTTTTATTTTAAGGTGTGAGAATACGGCTGTGTACCTTGGCCTGGGACTGCATCTTTAAAAGAAACTGCAGGGAGACTTATGAAAGAAATGTTCCCTAATTCTAATAGTTTCATCAAAGTACAAACCAACATAAGTTCTGTAGAAGACAATTGAAATTACCATCTCTAACTTTTGGTAGAAAAAAAGTAAACTTGGATATTTAGTGAGAATTTTCTCCTATAAACCCTGTTTCTTGGTTCATGGAAGTAGGGGAATAGCTGCTGGGTAAAAACAAGAGTCTAAAAAAGAAGGATCATAATTGGTTCTAAGCATCAATGTATTCATTAAGTAATAGTACGGATTCAGTAACAGAATTAAAAACACTTAGGTAGAATGTCTAATTAACTTGAGAAAAGTCATTTAATTTGGTTTATAATCTAAGAAGATCATTCTTTTCAGCACTCATAAAGATTATTTATTTTTGGTATAAATTATTTTTCTTAAGCACCATTCCAATTACTGAGGCTACATTGTTAATTAGCTAATTTTGTCTTGATTACTTTGCTGTATTTTTTACTTTTACTTAAATATGAACAATGTCTTCTCATTCTTGTTGATTTATTGTTGCTCTTGTTCAAGTGGTTTCATACAAATATAAAAAAGTGAGATAATTTTATGTATGTCAGTAGCCTTCAAGTAAGCTACATGGACCAAAAAGGTTTTATAACCTGTAGAGCTGGATTGGTCTTTTGTTTCCTATACCAAACACAAGATTTTAAATTTTAGAGTTTTAGGCAATAATTTGCTTCTTTTTGTTATAGTGTCTCAAGAAGACACTTTATGGGAATTTTTACTGAAGCAGCCACAGCGTCTACATATTAGTTATAGAACCAGGAATTATGTCATGTTTTGCTAGAAATTAATGTTAGAAATTCACCCTAGCTAAAATGTGGCATTTCCTGCTTTTGAATCACTTGATTACTGAGCTATGACAGCTCAACTCGCTGAGTGAACCCAACACTGGCCATTAAAAATGATGAGTACCAAACTTCATGAAAGAGTCTGATATTTAAGGTTGTTCCTCCCTAAGATCTGAACATATTACCAAGAACCCCAAAGTGTGCAGGAATCCAATTTATACTTCCAAAATTGTACGGAAGATCTCTGTGAACAGCTGTAACAGCTGTCTTCTGTGCTCTTCTCTGCTAACTTTGGTCATTCAATTTAGGAAAAACAATGTCTAAACAGGCTGCTGCAGTATCCTGGCAAACTCTTTTGGAGAGTCCAACCTGTGCAACCAGTGAAGAGGAGCCTTTGTCCTCAAAGAGCAATTCAGGGTATTTAAAATCTTGAATCTCTTTCTTCCCTGGAAGTTGCATGGAAACTTCTCATATCTAGAATGTAATTTGGTACTTCTTTTCCCAGGAAGCTTTCTGGAGCTACGTAGCAGGAAGTACTGACAATCCTATCTAACTTTTTGTGGGACTTAGGAACCTGAATTTCAGTAGGACTTTGACATATATGCCACAGTTGTGGCTTCACATTAATCACTTCTGCCTGTCCAACATTCCAGTGAGTCTTTACATAAGGACTGATGCACCATGATGCTAATGAGGTCTCTGGCTATTTCAGTCACAGTGGTGATGCTGTCCGTCATCTACATAGCAGTATCGTAAGAATAACAAACCCAGGAAGCAAGACAACTAATCTCCTTAATTTTACGATGATCAAATTCCTATCGCTCACTTCAGGAAATGCACCAGTTAGCACGTTAGAGACCCTTATGATGACTTCTTCTGCCTCTTTTGTGGATAAGAAACTGTTATTTCATCTAGAATCATGCAGGATAGCTCATGCAACATATTTCACCATAGGAGTCATACAAGAGGATGCCCGACACTACTGACTGTTGCTCAAATCACTGCCCTTTGAAAGAGAAATGAGTAGTCCCAAAACTGTAGGTTTTGTCCAATAACTGACTAATATAATATGTGTAAAGAGCCTGAAACAAGGTACTGGACAGGAAGACAGTTATTCCTTCATCCTCTTGTCTTTTCGAGCAGTGTATCTTGGCAATGGGGAGTTGAAACTGAAATGCCTTGTAGGGAAAATTGAAAGCAGGGCTCCAGCTTTGTGGGCGACCTCTAATCACTTGTCATAAGCAGCACCAGATACAATTCCCAAGAGAATTTTATGGCTTTAAGAATGTGTCCACTGCTTCTGTGATTTAAGTTTGATAGTGTCAGCACTGAAAGAGCATTCTGCACACTTAAAAACCTAGGCCTTTCACAGAAATTCCTCTTACAGTTCACAGCAGAGTTGGGAAACAGAATTGCTAAGAAAAATAAAAATTGAAATCCAGCCTGCACACAAAATAGGAACCTTAAAATTAAAACCAAATTTCTGGAGTCTCTGCCCTGATTCTGCACTGTAATCAGAAGACAACACTTTGTGCCTGTCTGGACCCATATGGGCATTCAGCAACCTGGATGCATCATAGACGGGTTCAGGATCTGCAGTCAGATTAGTATCCAAATTCATTCTTATGTCCCTCAACCACATCAACAAAAGACAGGGATATAGTTGTTAAAGCCATGGAAATGGATTTTTTTCCCCAATAATAAAGGAGAAAATGTTGTCAAACCATGGTACTTCAGTAGGGTGATGTCTATGGCATCCAGGATAAAAACTCAAAGACTTATTTTGTATTTTGTAAATACAAAAAAAAAAAAAAAAAAAGCCAAGATGAAAAAGGTACTTAGAGTGCAACTTGAAACCTTTTAGCAGCTCTTGAGCCAGTCAATATTCCTATGCTACATGTTTTCTTTTACATCCCGTGTGTACTAATGACAGATTAACAAGCCACATAGGTAGAAGTGGGAGTTTGAAAGCCAATTAGATGCTGTGAATTTTCCCAAATGTGTCAAAATAAGAGAAGTGACTGTGCTAAATAACTCAGTGCTGGTACACTGGAGAAAATGAGTGAATAATAAACTTCAGTGCTTTTATTTGCCTCCTTGAGGCATGGTGACGTGGCTGCTCCACACTGTGAAGCAGAGAAGTATGTGTACAATGCAGGCAAGACTACATAAGTCTTCTAAATCAGTATTTTAAAGAAAACTTCCAGTCCTCTGCTTAGCAATGAATAATGGTTCATATATGACAGTAAGAGTGCCAGGTTTTTTCTCACTATTTTCTCTTAGAGTGATGTTTTGAAGACATGGATGGAACCTGGATGGATGGCTTTCTTTAATAATTACTATTTTTCTGTAGAACATTATAGAAAATTGAGAGTAAGCGTCCAAGTAGGATACTTCTAGCTAAGTAAGTATCATAAGTCCCTGCTTCTCTAGAACCCAGTCCTGGAGATAAATTGTGTGAACTGAATGCTTTGGCTTTGCATTTGACCTACCGCCTTCCTGGCTCACTGACAGTCACCTTGGGAAGGCAGAATAGGAAAGATGGGGAGGCAAATACTATTTGGCAACCCATTTCTAAGCTTAATGTCAGTTTTAGTTTTGGCATGAAGTGCAAAAGAGAAACTGCCAAGAGCTTTTGGGGGAAGATACAGGAATGAAAGATTTATTTTAGAATTTGCAAAATGGTGGATTTCTAGGAGTGCCTTTAAAAAAAAACAAAAACAAAAACAAAAAAACCCAAATCATATTGTTTCAAGCTCCCCAAAACCATTTTGTAGAAGTGTTTTACTGATCTTTTTTCTTATAATTGTGCATGTCTTTGGTGGTGGAATGTCTTTGACAGTGGAAATAGTTTCTGTGACTTGGACGGGGAGCGACAATAATGCTGTAGAAAACCTGTTATGATTCACTTCTCCAAAACTAACACATAAGTGAAAATTTGCTATTGATCTTTGTAGCACTAGAAGTTCCCATGATACTGTCCTTTAGAAAGACAGAAAAAAGAGACTTGAAAGACAGAAAAGTCAGACCACTCACTCTCCATATAAAGGTGATAGACTAACCCATTACCCAGACAGTACAAATATGTGTTCTATTTAGCCATGATTCATGCTTTAAAGTAGCTCACCTGCTTGTAGATTTAGAAAACATTTAATAAATTTGGAGGAGCTATGTAAACAGCAACAAGGACTTCTCTTCAGTCTTAATACATCAAGGGGTGTAAATGTTCCAAAGGTAGCTTTGAACCTCAGCAGGGTGGATTGGAGGAGGAATGATGAGCTCCCACACTGCAATTTTAATTAGTAGGAAATCAAAGTTGTACATCAGACATGGGATTTTTCTCTCTAAATCAAAAAGGACAGCAGCAAAGCTATCAGCTTTGTGCTAGACAAGGAAAGGACCTTCCCTGAGGAATGCAAGATCTAAGAATGCATTTGAAAATAACCATGACAGCAGCAGAAAAAAAAAATAATAAAAATCTGTGAGCTTGCAGCTTTCTCCTGTACTGACTTGGTGAAAGGTGAAAAGGAGACATACAGAGTACTTCCAACACTGTGCCTACATAGTTCGCAGGTTGATACCATCTTTGGAATTGAATCCAATACTGTGAGTTTGCTGACCTTCCACAAGGAGAAAAAAGAGGATATCTTTTATAATGACTATTGACTTTTTTAGTAGAGGAAGTGTCCTCACTTATGATCCCATTTAACTGAGACACTACGTTAAAAGAAAGTTTTTAGATCAGAAGTTTGGTTTTGTCACTATTTAGAAAAATCAAGAATATAAATCTGCTTTTATGGGACCAAGTCATAATAAAGCAAGCAAATGATTTATGTTTTATGCCTAATACGTCTTTATGTTAGGAAGGATAGAGGGATATAAAGATCTTAAAAAACAACAGCAAATATGAGCTTAAAACTAATAAAAGGAAATACACGGTGAGCCAACTGCTGTAAATGTCACACATTTATCTGCAAAGCTTTGATGGTTATCATTCACCTTCTGAACCATACTCAACAAATAAAGAGTATTCTTGATTGTCACTGGTCCCTATGATGAAGAAATTTCACTTATTATTGACAGAAAATCATAATTATTCATATGGATACCTCCCTGACACACCTGTTTTTGAATGGAAATCTTCTTGGTTTTGCTTTGACCTTTTTCTTCCAGGTTATACCAAATGCTTTGACATTTCGGAGGGCAATTCAGTGATGTCTACTGTTGATTTTGCCATTGGGAAGATGGTACAATCTCTCATGAGAAACCTTAAAATAGTTGAAGATTGAAAAAGACCTGCACTGTTTTCAGTTTTAAAGGCATTTTGTAGGTGCCTTCTGTAGACTGGAAAATTCTTTACCAAGAGTGTCCAGCATAGAATGCTACCACACACCCCTGAACTCACCTGCCTTCATCCCAATGAAGTGAAGAAGCATCTCCAGTAATATCAGAAGCATTGTACTGGTGGGACAGGTATGCCACTAGCATGCCTTTGTGGACACCTGTCCTTACATAGAAATCTGACAAGATGGTTAAAATATGCCTGCCCAGAAGGAAGCATCACAAGTCTTACTCGTTCAGGAGTGTACAAAGTAACTATCATCCAGTAATGACTATAAAATTAAGAAAATATGTTGCTTTTTTGAGCCTCAGGCTAAGTTTACTTATTCATTGTCTGAGACTGAATTTGAAGATGTCTCCAACATTGATACAGACGTTTTAAATATTTTGCTAGAGGCTAATTTTTGAATAACTGACTGACTAATTAGTAACATCAAAGTGTGGAACTGTGCATCACCTTTGGTATTTACCTACTGCCATGAACAAAACTCATCATATGCTGTAACAGTATCTCCAGTGCTGAGTGGCTCTTGACTGCTTTTTGAGTGAAGGCAAAGGACAATTTTCAAAACTGATTGAAATTCAGTGTAAAAGAACCATAGCAGATGTAGTCTGCAGACTGCCCAAGTCCCATTGGTTGAACAGTTGTCTTCTCTCCCTCTGCTGAGCACGATAAAAGGTTGTCCTTCTCCAGCCTGAACCCTTGGCAACACGTGGAAATCCTCCTACGGAAAAGGGAGGTGTTTATAAAATTTCTGGCACCATTCTCTCTACTGCGAACACCTCTTCCCTTCTGTCATCACCTCATCTCACTTCCTCTCTAGGATTTTTTTATTCTCCCTGCCTGTTTATCTTTACTTTTGCCGTAAGCTATTTTCTCTTGGAAGACTGTATTTGACTTCTCTGCTCTGGCAACTGTTTCTGGTAAGGCAAAAATAAATCAATGAGGAGTTAGGGTCAAACAAAAAAACCCAAATAATCCATAGTCAGTTCTTCAGCACGGCTGAAAAATAGGAATGACTCCACAGTTTTAATTCCTAGCCGGCTGCTGGATCTGCAGCGGTCCTGTGTTACGCTGACAGTGCAACGGGGAGTCTCCCGTCCTGCTGACAGTCTCTCAAACCCTTTTGTCCTTTCTACCTGGGAGAGTGGAAAGCAAATCCTAGAGGAGGCAGCCCACACACTGCCTTCTATTTTTTCTTTTGGAAATTCAAAAGTCTGTCTGCCAGACTTTGCCGCTAACCATTCAGTCCACTAAATTCTGCCTTGCATCATTAGGATGCAAGGAAAAGACTATTACTCAGTTGACTCCCACCCCACATTGGCATAGCATCTTCTAGTGGCAAGGAAACAACATTATTTTAGTAAAATTTAAAAAAAAACCTAACAACTCTAGTGTCAGACTGCAGTAGTTGGGATAGAGCCCAAGTCTGGATTTTAAAATTGTTGGCAGATGCTTGAAGTTCAGGCCCTGAAAACACCACCACTGAACCTCATCTATTCATCAGCAAAATACAAGAGAAGAATGCAATTAAACATCTTCATTACATCATAGAGCCAGATTAGACTCTGCATGGGAAAGAGTTTAAGACTTTCTATATTTTATGTTGAGTTAAAGTGATGAATCAAATGAATATAACTAAATATTTCAAGGACTTTCAGTACCCTTATTAGCTTGCTATATGGGTATCTCACAGTCTTAAATGTGTTTTCCTCCCGGTACCACTGTGAGATAGCAAAGTATTTAATTCCATTTCACAGATGGGAAAGTGAAACGCCAACTGCTGAGATGGTCTTTGGCTGTGCATGGCAAGATCCATGGGTAATTAGTACGCATGACCTATAGAAATGTCATGAAAATTCCAGGGTTCCAATTCACATCTCTGCCAGCCTCAAAACAGTGGCTCAGATAGAGATATCCTAGCACTTCTGTGGGATATTACTTTGTATGGCTTTAGTGGCATTGTACAAATTACACAAAAATAGGGAACTGCACTTGAGCTATGGAAATAAGAGGGCCAATACCCTCAATGTTGGCCCATCCTTCCTCTTTAGGTGTTGTATAATGTCAAAATCATATAACAAAAGGCAGACGCTTTGGAGCTGATCTTTGGTATCATCACTACTAAAGAGTAACAGGAATGCTACAGCAGGAGTACGTTACAGAAATGCTAGTTCCTTTACGAAACTAGCATAGAAATAGCATAAAAACTCAAATAGAATTTCTCAGTTAACCCTTGATCTACANCATTACACCAGTGTAACTGACAAGACAAGTCAGAAGGAGAAAGCAAATTAGACCCCCTGTGTGTGGTATATTATTTTCCATACTTGAATGCTAATGGTTTTCACTTTTGGTCAGTCCACAATAAGCAGGCACATAAAGTACCCTGACATGTAGTTTGCCCTGCACAGTTATATTCCAAATAAAATGGGCCGTAGATTTTTTTCACTGAAATTTAGCCCACATTATTTTATTGATTTTCCAGCAGTCTAGTGAAATCAATGGGCAACTCTGAACTCTGCTTAGTAATCAATGGTACTATCTGGCCATTAGCTGGTATTAGAAGAGAGATCAGAACATCTGACAGGCACAGCTAATAGCACACACATCTCATTACAGCTGTGCAGATCAAACCAGGAAACTGATGGCAACTTTACTTCCACACGGAAACATTACTAATAGAAAAGAAAATAACAGCAGAAAAAACGTTGCTATCACATCATCTTTTAAAGAAGCCAAATCATTAGAAAGCAAATTGCCAGTGCTTTCTGTAAAGAGTAAGCATCATTAAACAGTCACACCAAAACCTGCAGCATTTGAGAACAGCAGTTGCTGTTGAAAATCTTACCCATTTCTGTCAGCAACAGGAATTTATGGATGAAACCCTGAACCCATTAAGCCGCAATTCTTAGCAACTTAATTTTGTGCACTTTTTACTTTCAGTTAATACTAAGAAATAGAGATAACAGAGTTCACTAACCTTAAGAACAGAGTGGATTCATCAGGTGGACTTTGAAGTCACACCTTGCAGAGACAAATGTATGCGTTTTCAGGACTTGTGATATTTTTAGCCATGCTGCTTCCCTTGATCTGTGCTGAGTTTTGAATTGTTCAGACATCGTTTGATCAAGCTAAAAAACAAAACAAACAAACAAAAAAAAGAGTATATACGTGTGCTACAGTGACTTCAAGTAGAAACAGATTAATTTAGCTTGCATGGAAGACAGAGACTTCCTGCACAACATTTCAGATTTAATGTTCCATAGGGCAAGACCATATGAGGAGCAGTCTAAAGCATCTAGACACCTGCTGGAACCAAAGCAAGATGTTTAAAGCTATCTCAGCAGTCTTCATTCTATATTGTATTAATTTATGTATGGCTATGTCTGGGTGTCACTGTGCCACTGGTATAAAAATACCTGCTTTTTTGGACAGAATTTTACTTAATTAATGCTTTAAGTTTTTGCTGCTTCATTAATGCTGTTCACTATGGTGCTAACAGCTTCGGGTGTCCATAGTCTCAGCAGAACATTAAAATGGTGGGCCTGGCTCAGTGGAGCCACATGATGAGCCGATTCTAGAATTGTACAGAGTGGGAGAGCTTTAAGACCTATGTTTTGTCTACCTCCAAACATTCAGGTAGTACACTGAAGAAAACTACAGATCCTGTTGATATCTACAATTCTGTCCTTGGCCATGCACTGATCCATTAAATATTGACAGCCCCAAGAGCTATTTTGAAACCTCTAGTGGAATTCACAAACAAGATCTATTCCAGTCAACACACAACAAGAAAGAAACATCAATGACTTATATCTCATCTTGTACAAGAGACAGCAAAATGATAGCAATGTGTCATTTGTACTCAGAAGAGTAGCAGTTTGAGCAAAAAAGGCCTACCAGGGAGCACAGGAACAAATTCATGGTTTACTTGATTTCTACCTCCTTGTAGAGTGCCACGAGCACTGGTCCCGAGGTATGCTACTCTGAATCTTGCTTTTTATGCATAATTATGTACTCACTGGAAGAGGGATTGCAATCTGGGCTTCCAAGGTAATTGCCCTAACATTCTCATTGTCTGTTCCGATGAATAATTATTTTAATAGCAATAATTATATTATGCAAAGTGTAAGAGCTTCTCTGAATTGAAGAACTGGCTCTCCATTTGATCAAAGTTGCAAAACATAAAAAGGGTAAACAAAAAAAATTCTATAGATATGCTACACACCTTTTCTAATTTTTGCAGCACATAGGTGCAGTCCTTCAGAGCCCACCTAAGACTGGGAGGAACAGACTGTTCAGTGTTAAACTGTGCGATTAAAATCTGGTCACCACAAACCCCGAGGCCTGGCACAGCTCAGAGGAACTATGTTAGGGCAAAGGAGGCACACTTAATAGGCTACTCCGAAGGCTGTTGAAGGAGAACATTCAGACCATCATCCTTATGTGAAACCCAACGAAGTGGTTCAACCAAAACAGCTCCTTTACCAGAATAACTTGCAGAATTAAGAGATTTATTGCCTGTAGGGGTACAGAACTCGTGGGAAGCAGGGAAATGGCATTTGGAGGTTGCATGAAATTTATATTATAAGGTATTTTAAGGAGATTGTGGGAATATGCAAGGCTTGTTATGGGATGTTTAGAGGAAGAATCAAAGGGAAGGAAAGGTAGAGTTCAGGGTGGATTGACGGGAAACAAGCACGAGAAAATAGCACAAAAAGGGGATAAAGAGGCTGGCTGAGAGCAAATAGGTTGCTGGTCTGTAGGCTTGTCTGGCCTAGCTCTGTGCCTGATCCCCCCCACAGGATTATTAAACCCTATTCCTGCTTTCAGTGTGAGCTCACATACAGTTCTGTCTGTGTGTGTGTGTTTGGCAGGTCATTGGTCACAAGGGCCAGCAGGGCTGGATGCCAGCAACCAGAGTGATCTGAGTGCATGTTTCCCCAGGGAACTGCAGGACTGCATGCATGAGTGCAATTTGCTGGCAAACTTCAATCCAAAGCAGCTGCTGTGCAGGATAAGAGGTCTGGGAGGCAGCTACTGGGGAGCTGGGGCTCTGGATACTGGGCTGACTAGGGGATCTGGGAGATGGCAACTTGGGAGACCGTAGGTCTGGACCAGCTGATGGATAGACCTGTTTTTGTGTGTGTATTGAGAAGAGGTTTGCGCCCCAGCAGGTCGAGTGGGGTACAGTCGTTGGAGGCCAGGGGTCTAGGGCTAGCTACTGGGTAGACTGAGTGTCTAAGGCCAGTTACTGAGGGTTCCTTATTGTCTTCATATACGTATAGACTTCCATCCTGATCAGAGGAAGAGGAGGACTAGCATCAGTCCATCCACGCTAGTCATGTTTATGTGGGTGCTGTGAACGTTTCTGTGGGTGCTGGTAAGGTACTGTGCACAGTGCGTGAGCGTATCCCTTGGGAATAAAGGTTCAGACTCTCTACCAGTTAGACGAAGACGCACGGAGCCACAGCATCCTGCTGTCCATCAGGTTACTAGATTCACATCTGGCGATCTGATTTCTTGTTTGATCTTTGTCTTGCCTTGAAAACCTGAACACTTTCCTCCAACCCCTTCTCTTCGTTTTTCCAGGACCCAGCTCTATAAAGCTTTACATTCTCTTTAGTCTCTTCTCTTCTGCTTTACAAAACAGCTATGTCTCTAGGAGTGAGGATCAAAAAGATCCTTTTCACGACTACACCACAGGCTACTATGTTGTGGTACTGTTGGGATATCCTTTAATGGGATCATCGTACTGTTGGCTGAGTCCCTTAGCAACCCTTTTTGGAAGTGACGTAACTGCAAATAAGCTGCTTCAAAGCCACAAAACCAGGTACCATATCCTTTAAAACAATATATATTTCCAGTCTTGTCACAGGGAGCACAAAATATGGTACAAGTGTTGACTACTAATCATAAATCTGTATAGCACATCTGATTTATTTGCACCTATGATGAAAAATAATCACAGCATAACTGTAAATGAGGTGAAAAAACAGAGACAGTATCTTAGTTGGTGAAATGTAGTTTAATTCCCTATATATAGCCGTGGTAATTTACAACACTTAAGGTTTGACCCATCAAGCCAGCTTTGGACTTACAATTGCATTTGTCCCAATATACTCAAGATCTGTTAGTTGTGCAGCATCACTCACCAGGCTATTTATCATTTGTTTGAAAAAGTGAAGGGCTGAAAGCAACATAATGTTCATACATTTTGTCATTCTGCATAGCAACAGGAAGCAGTATGATTTTTTTCACAAAAAATTGGTTTACTGAACTTGAACTTAAGCACATATTTTAAAGATTTATTTAGTCTTTATTTTGAAAAAGAGCTGAGTGATGAAGAATTTATGAAATGATGGTGAATTTATGAAACAAGCTGACAATCTCTTCCAAAATTTAACTTTCATCTCCATTCAAAATGTATAACTTTTTCTGCTTATATAACAACTATATTTAACATGTAGCCTTTTCCCCAAATGAGTAAATATCACTTGATATAGCTGAATAAATGGCATGTATGTTCTGCTCTCGAACTGCATTGTGCATGTTAGCGACCAGCTAATGAATCTGTCCGAGAACAGTGTCTGCTTAGGAAAAAGTCTCATCAGTTCTCTGCATAAAAGACCAATGTAGGAGTTTCATTTATGTCTCTTTAACTGCTTTCTAATTAGCAATTATGGCACTTTCCTGTGATTTTTCAAAAGCTTATACACAAGTGTAACAAAATGTTTTTTTTGAAAAGAATAACAGTGCTTTAGAAAGAAAATCCCCTTGTGCTATAAATAAGATCCTGAGAAATAATTGCCAGCTGGCTTTTTTAATGCTTATTTTCTACAGGAGAGATGATGACAGCTATATCCACTCCAAGGAGACCGAATCAGTACATAACTCCATTGGGTCTTTTTCTCTTAGTCTCCTTTTTCATGCTGGTCCTTTTTCTTACATCCTTTTTGAGTCTATCAGACTACCACAGACAATTATTAATCTATATCATGTGCTTTGTTCACTGAGGAGGCTTGAAATGCCTGTTACAGAATTGCAAAACCAATCTGCTCGACATGAAAAGCGAGGGAATATAACTTTAACTGTGAGTCAGTAAGCCCTTCTTTGAATTAGTGTGCTCATGAGAGCTGAAAATTAACGCAAACACATGTGCAGAGCCTCCTTTGAACATGTGAGCAAGCTTGGCAACTGTTAATTGTGGCCTCTGAAACCCAGGGTAGATGCCCTTTACATAATTGGCCCCAGGAGAGAAATTGTAAAATGTAGCTTGAGGGTTTTCCTCCGGGAATAAAGAAAACATCCACGCTGAGGGGTTCATTCTTATAGAAAAAAAAAAAAAATGTGTGCATATATATATGTATATCCAAGCCCAGCCTAAATATTTTCTAATTCAGTTTTATGAAAGGTTAGAGAAGTTTGGAAATAAATAATATAAAGAAAAAAATAGCCACATTACTGAATTTCAAGGATACTTTGCCTTATTTCAGTTAGAGTTTTGAACAACCTGATCCTTTGTTTTCCCTCTATCCCACAACCATGCATGGTTTCTTAGCAAACAATGTATTAATTGTTTTCTAGTAAAAACAGAAAATTCATCTGCTGCTAAGCCAGAGTTACTGCGAGGAAACAGTTCTAGAAATGTATTTGTCCACAGACCAGACATGAAGAAGACCTTAGGTACACGGATAAAACTTGCATCACTTTAACTATCTAAATCCAAAAATCCCACCTAGAAAAACAAAATAGCTAGTACTCACTGTCTTCCCTATATACAACAACACTAAACTGACTGTTTTAAATTGACTCAATGATTTCATTAGTATCTTCAGTACATAACCAGAGCTGTGCTGTGAACAGCCAGGGAAGCAGGTCCCATCCAAACCCACCCAGCTAAAATCTAGGTGAAATAACCTTTCAGTTTGCTAAAGGATCAGACCTAGGAAGCATGTTTGGATGACCACCGTGCACACTAAACGGGGCATCTGTACTATCAAAGCAATAGCAACCGGCTGTGGGTATGCGATGAGCCATAGTATTTAACTGCTAAAAATCCACACTGTTGAGTCAATGGCATAACTCTTACCGTGTTCCTAACAAGTCACGTGGATAAAATTACCATAGTCCAGGAGGGGAAGGGAGTTTTGCCATATGGACACAGGTCACATTGTGTTACTTTACAACAGGCTGACAGGATAGGGTCTGGCCTGTTTGGTTTATTACAATTGTTGTAACTAAAATATTAAAGGAAATGCAAGTTATAGCAGCTAGAGCCACCTTCATTCAAATCAGAGCAAGATGAATCAGTGGTGTCAACACTCTGTATTAAGTATTAGACATTAGTGCCTCAGACTCCTATCTATCTTCAGCTTAAGAGATTCAAATGCATGCAATTTACATCCCCCAAAAAGTCTTAAGCAGCGTACGGCTTCAGTGTGTCACATTCTACCCCTCCTGCTGAAATTTGACCTATTGACTAACAAAGAAAGTAAGATTCTTAGGAACAAAATGGAAAGAAGAAGAAAAAAAAAAAAGGCAAAAATCCAGTCTGTACGGATAACCTAACGTAGCCTTTAGGTCTGCAGGAGAGTCCTGAACTCTTGTAACTGTTCCCATCACTGTTTATACATTTTATATTAAGCAGTCATTGGGAAAAAGTAAAAATAGTTCTGAGAGCAGGAATCTGGAATTCAGGCTTCCCGTCACCTCCTGGATGAATATCTTAGCAACTAGGCTGGTTTATTTTTAAAATGACTCCAATCTCTAACTTAGCTGGAGTAGAATACTTTGTGTACAATGTACTCCTGCAATGTTCTCTTGGCCAAACAACAGAAATCAGTCTTAAGTCATTAATCAAATCACTCATTTCATACCATGAAGTATTAATTTTGTCAATTCACTTCTTACTCTCTTTTCTTCCCCAGACAAATAACCAAAATCAAGGCTCCTTGTGTGGTCCTAGACATTCCTTAGAACATCACAAGTGTTATAAGTAGAGCTACCAAACTGTTTTAGTGATGGGGACTGTTATAACAACTCACTCAAGTGAAAGGCTGCTAGGCTGTTTAGTTAAGGATGAAGGAGAAAAATACCATTAGGGAAAAAATAAAAAAGATTCAAAACTTTGGCAATGTCACGCTGAAGAAAAGCCTGCCGGTTCATCGTGTGTCCATTAAGATGATGGCATCAACTACATGCATTTTTGTGTGTGCTTTTCATCCCGTTTCAATATGCTTCTCAATGAGCCCTTGCATTCAAGCTAAAATGAAAGATTTTTACAGGAAATCTCATTCTACCTGCCAAATGACAGATCGTTGCAACGATGTTCTTATACAGAGTGGCTTCCTTCACCTACTCCTTCTCTCCAGTCCACTTAAGAAATTATTTTCCTCCTTCTCCTCCCCACAATGCTCTTCTTTTAATATCTTTCCTTTTATTTTCTGTAATGTTCCTACTTTGTTCATCTACGGTGGTTCTGAATGCTAATGAGTTCACCTCTGATTTAGCATTTTGTGAGGTCAGTTTGTGAGGAGACTAGAGCAGACATCGTATTTTGAGTCCCAGATTAATTAAAGAAGTCTTGAAAAAGGACTCAAGGCCAGTTACTGGGTTAGAGAAAAAAAGAAAATATAAGTTCAAAAACTTTTAACCAGCAAATGTTGTTAGGATGAAGGTAGTGACAAAAATGTTGCAGACAGTTCAAAGACCCTATAATTTAGGGAGAATAACTTCAGTGCTTATTAATGTTTGCAGGGTACCTATAGATTCTGGTGATAGGGGAGTCATGTAAGTACCTGTGAGCAGATACTTGCAGAGATTTTGCTTACATGCAAGTTTGGTCAGAATCACAAGCAATTCTCTGTATTTAATGAAATGTTTTATTTTTTCCCTTTTTAAAATGAATAAATGCACAGTAGAGTTTTTCAACTGCTGGTCATAACTATTAGTCACATAACTTTTTTTTTTTATTTTAACAGTCTGGCCTACTCTGCTTTACTAAGAGACTACTTCTTTCAATTTTGCCTCAGACTCTTTCAATCTCAGTACTGAGCGTGTATCTTCAACAAAGTGTACTTAACATGAAAAAATATACTAAAATTATTTTGAGGACTCCTTTCAGGATATGTACATGTTTTATGTGTTGAAAATAACAAATGAAACTCTAGCTACTTACCCCAGCAAAAAAAATTACTCCTTCTGACCCAAAAGAGGCTTGTTTTCTTGTATCCATGGTCGTATCACCATGATTTGATAACAAGTTAACTTTTCGTCACAGACAATTAATAACAGTCTGTGAGTACATCATTCTGTCAAGGACAGACGTTACCTCAATATGACAATGTCTAAAGAAGCCTGCACTTTGGCATTGAAATACTATTACCAGAGAAATAGTATTACCATAAAAGCCGCGTATGTGTAAAAGTGGACCTTTCTGCAGGCAGAGGGGAATCTCTGTGTCTAGGACAGGCTGGCTGCTAAGAAAGGACAGCACATCTCTTTCTTCACCTTTTAATTCTGGGACTGTAGAGGAGCTGTCTGCAGAACATAAGGCATAGAAAAGTGGAAAATAACCGTAAAGTCTAGTGTGGTATGGTAATTAGAAAAGTGCAAGCACAATACCCCATATACACGCAAATGTTCCTTATTCAACCTGTTCCGTTACGTAGAAGACTGAAACATCTCCCACAAAAATACTTCACCATCACCCCATCGAGCGTATTCTTTGTCTGATTCCTCCTTTTGAGGCTGTTCTGTTTTGCACGAAATACTTATTTACTGTGTTCTGGTGAGAACGGCCACACAGTTCAATTATCATGTCTCAGGAGTCAGACGCCGGTGTTCTTGCCTCTCTACCCTTCTTTCCAAGCACTTCTTAATGAACATCCTTCTTCGAGAAACGGCCTGATCTAGATTCAAATTCGGAGTCTAAGCAGACTTGTACAAATTTCTGTATGTCTTTTACGATGTGAGGCAATGTGAGAGAACAGATTAAAACTCAACCTTAGAATATCCCACGGGAATTTGAATAATCTCCAGAAAGATGTGATTTAGTCATATCTTCTCAGGTAGAGGGGAAACAGAAACTGTCTTTTATATCCTGATTAAGTCTTCTATCTATTTTATAACTGCATAAAAAGAGGAATGTTCATACTCCCAGTGAGTATAATCCTATCACACACATACACACAACCCCCCCCTACCAAACCCCAAAGTAACCAAACAAAAAAACCCCAAAAAACAAAACCCCAAGCCCCTTAAGCTTTACCCAAAACTTAAATTTTTAGCAGCTTACAACTGTGCAGAATGACAGCTTACACTTGAACTGGTTGGAAATGCCTTGGCACTACTGCAAGTAATATCAGCTTTACAATGGCAATAGAGTGATTTTAAGCCTCTTCTTTATAAACCTTTTCAGTTTCATGTTTGGTTTTTTTTAATATTATATTTATCAATGCTATGTAGCACACGGTATTATATCATCAAAAAAAAGAATAGAAAAGAATGTTAACATGGGATAGATATACGGTATGTACAATGTAAGCAATACAGCTCTCAGGTTGTGCTGCTATGTGAATGTATCCAGGATGCTGTTTTAAGAAATCTTGATAGCTAAACAAGACAGTGTTCAAGTTACATAGTTGCCTCTTTTGGTGTTATTCACATCTATTTTATGTGTTTGTGAAATGTGTGGAAAATTTTAGGCATGTAATGAAGTAGTATGTGCCCACCTTCTTCTGCAGCCGGTGGAGAAAGGTTTAGATACAGGTTACCTTTAGATCAACTCAATCTCTCCCCAGGATCCCTCAAAAATGAGGAAACTCATGTTTCTATTTTGCCTATATAGACATCGATCTCTTCAGAGGAAAAGTTATGCTGATTGATATTGGTATTTATGTTGAACAGTTCTCCTTTGGACTTAATCCTGTGACAAATTTAGGACTCTCTAATCTTTTTTATGTATCTGGAAATGAATGAAGAGAACACAAAGAAACTCCCTGGACTGTATCTGATAGCATGGAGTCTATGGAGAGTCAGAGTAGCTACAAATGCTGCTGCTTTTCCTTCCTTTCAAAGGGGAGATAGGGTTGGTAATCTGTGCCAGGAAGGGGGATATAGCTCCCCCAAAACAAAACATCATGTCCAGCCATGAGACAATAAATCCAGTAATCAACAAATCCATCCATCAAGCAGAGATCTTACTGAGCACAAGTGCAGTTGTTTCACAATCTGTATGTGTCCGTGCAATCCTCTTGCATACAATCAAGGAAACCAAAGAACCAAAGATAAGACGCATAAAGAACCACTACACAGCGAGGCAGTAGGAATTTGTGATTTCTGCATGCAGTAGCGAGCAGCTTCACAGCACCCTGCTTTCTGAGTCACAACAATCACTTCAAATATGCTCCTATCAAACTGAAATTGCTCACAATGCTGGGGATTGCTGCAGTCATTGACTTGGTTGTATTGATTCTTATTGTCATTGCAAATTTACAGCAGTCTCCACCACATTCTCTCAGACTACGAGACCCGAGACCAGTCGTGGGAAACAAATAAACAGACACCTCACTTTGCTCCAAATCTCATTTGACTAGGAGAAATCAGAAGAACTTAATTTCAGTCTGACCAGAAGTTTGGGAGGGATGCAGAGGAATAAAGAACAATCTTCTCAACAGAAACAAAAAAACTGAAAAACACAGTCTTGCCAAGTTGCACATTTCTTTTGATTGAATTTGAGAGGTTTTGTTATGAGTTCTTTTAAAAGAAATAAAAGGGGTGGTGAGGAAGCATCCTATTTTATTGAAAAGGACAGTAGTTAAGATATTCATTGCAGAAATTCAGGTTCAATTCCTTTGTTTGAAAGAGGAGGTTGAAATTCACAGCCTCTGTGTAATTGTGCAAACGTTCAGTGTAATTGTGCAAGAGTTCAGAGCAGAGTGGGCAGCTCCAGCTGTAGCAACAACAATTGGCAAAGAGAATGGAACTCCAGAAAACCTTTTTCTCGTGTTTATAGTCAAAGACAAAGTCATGGGGTCATCCTCTCTTGCTCTTTGTCAGTGAATATTTCTGCATTTTATACTTAGGCGTTTAGAGAGACCTGTTTTGCTCTGCTGCACAGCCTGATGAAGGGAGGATAGGGAACCTGTCTCAGAATTTCATAATGATTGTCTATCTACATTGCTCAAACCAAGGTTTCCCAGTGCAGGAACAGTGCTCTAACTACCAGGCAAGAGATAGAGCTGTCATATCTTCTCTTTAATGAGTATTTAAAATACTGTGTTCAGCGCTTCCAGACAAACAAACTGTCATGGAATGTCATTATAATAATATCATGAATGCATTTACATGCCAATGTATATATTCAGATGGTGCCTATCCTACGGGGGAAAAAAGGCACTAACCAACAGTTGCTGCCACTTGAGCTGTAAGGACATTTGCATTAACTGTTATCTTTTTTCTCACTGATATGCTAATCACTGTTTACAGTGCTGGGCATTGTGCTGAGCAGTGAAAGTGATACCATGCTGCCAGGTGGTATGTTTTCAGCCTCATCTATTAGCTTAATAAAGCCCCTCTTTAGGTACAGCTATGAAGGATGAAAAAATATTAAAATTCTTTGTCTGTATCCTGGAATTTCATTCTTCTGATTACTACGGGGAGTTGAGGGAGGCAGCTTACACACGATAGGTAAATACAATTAAGTGGCTTCTAAGATGTGCATCGAATACTTCTTCACAACTACAGAATGTTCCGAAGCAAAACCTTGCCATTCAGTCAGAAGCTGTACATACACTGCGTTAGTTGGACACACAACAGGATAACAAGTCACATCTCAGCACATTTCCCTGCATCGCTGTTTTCCAATGCAGACGACACGTCAGCTCTCCAGAAGAACAAGGGCCCTTTCTGGCATGTCTGCGTGTCATGCTTCAGGGAGTTCCCAGCAACCCAGAGACCACAGCTCACAGCTGCTGCTTTTGTCTCTTTCAGTTCTCATTTTTATTCATTTCCAGGGCATTACAAGACTCATGCATTTTCTTTCAATAGCTGAACTACTGTAAATGTTATGAAGAGTTTAATAACAGAGGAAAGTATAAAGCATTCCCTCAAAAACCACCAACCAAGTACCATATATTACAGACTTCCAGTGTTGTCATCTACATCATAGATCAAGCGCTCAGAATGACAAAAGTTGGACTCATTGGACCTTCCTGTGTATGCTGCGCTATGACAGAATGACAGATCATCCTCTGACATTAAATAGCAAGAAAGAAATCCAAACAATCTCATCTAGGGTCATATCCTGATCTTTATTCTTTGCCTCTTTTTTTCTTGTGTTTGTGTGTGATTTTGCTCCAGCAAATTCACATCAACTGTGGTTCTAAAGAAGGAGGAGGAGAAATAAAAATTAGGTAAGAAAACCTGAACAGTGAACTCCAAAGTTTTGATTTATTTTTATGAAAATCCTTTGTGGAAGAGATCAAAATGAGAATCTTTAGTTACTTCTCACTTTCTAGATGCAGTACTGTAAGCAGACTTCTGATGCTGAGGGCACATCTATAGGTGACGATAAATAACGTGGAAGTATTGAGGAATTTGGGCTCAAACTTTTGATTCCTGGATCACTTGCACTTCTGCTGACACTTTCTTTTATATTTCACTCTTTAAAACATTGATTTCTAAAGAGTTTGTTTCAGCGCTGTTTACTGGATTTCTTCTGGAGATCCAGTTATCCTGAGATGCATGTAAATTGTACTAAAATCAATGGACTTCTCCACTGTCTTCAAATTGGAATCTTTTACACTTAACTTGTGGACAATGAAACATAATTGTTAACTAATAGCCCATAGCTATGTTTTGGGTTTATAAGCTCTCTGAGCTTGTCATTAAGGAAGCTTATTTCTCTTAGGAAATAGTCCCAGTAGAAGACCTTTAATTCCCTTTCCCTAAGCAGATACTATCAGTGGTCTCATTGCACTTCCTATCCTTTATGCATACCCAGGTTCACACCAAAGAAATTATTTATGCAGCTACTGGACTGAGTTCATTGAACATCGACCATAAAAATATTCTCTAGGGAATCCAAAAGAGAGTTATCTAGTATTGATGCTAGGTTATATTTTGGCTGGACTGAAAAAGAAATTAAGGCTTCGATCAGAACACCCCAAGAACTCCAGGTTTTTGGTGCAGAAGACTATACATTCGTCTTTTAAAACTCTTTTGCTTTACACAAGACTATATCCACTTCATCTTAAAAATCATTGTCTGAGGTGAAGAAGAGTCTTGGAAATCACAGCCAAGAGGGTGAAAAAATAAACATTCAATATTTTTAAACATATGTATTAATCAAAAGTCAAAAAAAAGGCTGAGAATGGGTATCTGCTCAAGGAAGATGACGAGACAGGGAGTAAAGTGTTTGTTTTCTAAATATCTGCTTCGCCAAAGCTCAGAAGAAATACTCCAAGTGCAAATGTACAGCTGGCACGAGGAGAAAAGAAGGGAAATGGGTATTTTTCTAAACTCTGAATAAGCCCACTCATTCTTGTGACGCAGTGGGAGAGCGGGAGACACTCAGAAGCAGGGTGGATGTGTAAATGTGAACTTGTATTAAAATAGCAGTTGTCATTAAATTTTCCTTATGTTTCCTAATTAACACAATTTTTAAAAAGAATAATTAAGCTGTCCTGACAGTGCTTTGAAGTATCTTATTATTCACAGCGATTTGTTTATGACGATTTATTTCTTATGTACTAATTTAGACTAGGGATGCACTGATGAGGCTGCTTTATTGCTTCGTTTTCAGTATATCAGTGTGGAATGTGCAATCCCACAGCTGGGTGCGATTCCGAGCAGTTCAGTCACATAAACAGAGTTGGGTGCATTGAAAGTCAAAAATAGTTCTTGGTCTCTTCTTTCATGCATTCTCATTAGCCAAAAAGGACTGTTCAGAAACAATTAATCAGTGGAATTTACCTTACGTGCACTGCTCATGCTAATTTATAACAATGTGTAGATGCTATAACTCAGACAACAAATGAATAGCTCCAGACCAAGGAACTTATGTAGCATACAGGAGAGCAAGTGCAAACACAGGAAAGGATTTAGTTAGGGGAGAAAAAAATCAGTAAAGAAAGGGGTGATTTTAAGTTGATTATTTCTGTAAAATGTAAAAATGATTTCTGAGATGAAAAAATTAGAGAGATGGATCTGAAGCATTGACAAGAACCGAGGATCTTGCATGAAGCTGGGAGAAGAAAAAAAAATAAATTCTTGACTATTCTAAGAGCAAAAAGGTTGTTTCTGGTGGTTTCTCTACAGATTCCAATTACCTTTTCCTTAGGATTGTCAGTGTTTTAATTTTCCATCCTTTTTTCTTGAAAGAGAAACTTTTTTCCAGGCAGCCAACATGAGGCAGGGGAATCAAAAGCTGGTTGCTGACACTTGGCTTTGCTGACTGCCCTGAGCGCATCCCTTCACCCTTCTAGCCTGCTTCCCACCAGGCTTTTCTCACCAAGGCTGTAAATTTTCCTGGAGAGCAACGAAGCCACAGCATCCACACAGCACCTAGCGCATTCACGTTGGGGCACATAGGCATGAATATAATACAAATAATAACGTACCTTTCTCCCCAGCCAGGATGGTCTTGTCATGAGGCATTATATTAAAAACCACTGAAAGTCTTCACTGGCAAGTTCCTTCACATTCATTTTTTTCTTATTCTTGAATTAAGCTGGCAGTAAGTAATTGATTTCATTTTAAGGTATTAAAGAGAACTGTGATTTGTGTAAGGTTTCACAAACATGTACTACCAATAAATGAAACAGTGCAGCTAAATACTTTTGGGGGGGTTATTTAAAAAAAGAAATGCAACTGTACTGGTTGTCCAGCTGCGGTAGGAAATGAAACTGCATCCATCATCTGCACAAAAGGAAGCAAAACCTATCTACCGCTGTATTCCCTGAAAGCGTGAGTCACAGGCCTATTGAGAACAAAATATGGCTGTCAGATGGTTAGCCCCTCAGGCTGTCTGGCAACCTGCTTGCTGCTCAGGAAGAGGTAACAGCTGCTCCGTGTAAGACTAATAAGGGTGATAGAAAAGCCCACACTGGCACGCACAGCTCCACACCTGAAGAAAACAGGGAAGGAAGGCTGTATTTGAACCTCAGGAAACAAATAAATCCTAGTAGTGGGCTTGGAGGCAAGCACTGAGAAGAATTGAGGAAGATTCAGCTCCTCTGTTCATTTTTGTAAGACTTTTTTTTTTTTTAATTTAGCTTTAAAGCCTTTTAAAAATGTAAATCTTTAAGGCTTTTCACAGTCTACATTATATTTATGTTCTTTTAATGGGGACTTAAAAATTAGTTAAGGGAATTCAGTTGCCCGCTTTGATAATCCCACTCTGTTCTGTAGGCAGCTGGTTCTGGGTTGTTGTGAAGAAGAAGAGGTCGTAGAGCAGAGATCCACCAAGATGTTGCAGAAACTTCAATATCAAAAAACTTTCAGTTACAGGAGGTGAAAGGTCAGCACATAGACGAGGAGTTCCCTATTACTCTAGAATAGAGACTTTATGATTTTCTTTTGAAGTCCTGAAAACAAACGGGTTTGGTGGGGGATTTTTTTCCCTCGAAAATAGGGGGGGAAAGGGGATTTCTTTGGTAAATAATTTCAGTTACTGGGTGAGTCAGAAGCAGTGTCTATGGAAGTACAGATGAGTGGACCAGGAGCAAATGCAACCTGTCGCTGATACGTTGGTTTATTTTCAAAACACTAACAAGATTTCATAAATGTGCACTGATTTAACGGAATTCTTACATTAAAACACAGCTGCAAAAAAACTCCATAAACCCATATATGTCTAAGATGGGAAATTAAAAAAAATAAAAATCAAGCTTTGGGGTTTTTTTATTATTTTTTTTTTTAATTCAAAATGCTTTTCACTGCAACACTTTTTTTAAGAAGAAAAGACTTGAAAACAAAATGTTTTACTCCCTGTGAAACTTTATGTTTTGTTTAAGCTACAGGTTTGGGGTTTTTTTATTCACCAAGAAGCTAAAATAAATCTTGGCTTGACCTCAAAAGGTGCTTTGTTTTTCTCATTTTCAGAACTTTCAGAAAAAGAAAGAATCCTCTATTCACACAGCTGAAACAAGGCAGAGGGAGAGAAGTGGGTAGCTGATGAGAGGAAACATGCTGAAGTCTTTCTCAAGAGATGCTGCAGCTGATGTACTTCAAGGTCTATTATGCTGTAGCTGTTTCCTTTGTCCTTCCTTATAAAACAAAGGAATGTGTACCTTTCATGTCTTTTTTTTTTTCCTCCTGCACACAACCCAGCCATTTCTAAACATGGGGAAGTGATAACAGACCCTTTTAAACCAAGCTCTAGATGTCTTTGGCCACCTCTGACAGAAGTCTTCAGGTGTATTTAGCTACAGCTTTAAGTAGATATTCATGCTTGTACAAAGTTCTTAATTCAACAGGCTGAAATAAAATTAAGAAAAACCAAATCACCATTAAAACAGTGGGACATTTATCACTCCTTCAGAAATCCAGATATACACAGTGCACCTGGTACAACACTACCTCTGCTCAGGTGCTTGTAGGACTCCCAGAGAAGCTTTCTTGATTTGAGGAAAATTATTTTCAAATAGAGATCAGGTCCAAAAATATATGACTTAATCCAGACGCAAAGATTTCACTTGTCATTATCCTGTCCGTGACTTCACTTGCTTTCTATTATTGGTGTCAGGTGTCTCAGTAGAACTGAAATCCGTTGAAAGTGTGGTTTCACACCTGGGATGAGACATCTAGAAATAGAAGGTTTAGCGTTCAAGTAGACAGACTTTTTTCCTGGCCTCTGGGGAGTTGAAACATTCCCTTCAGCTTCCAGCCTTTAAGGCAGACACAGTATTGTATTTTTTCCTATGCTTTTTCTCCCTTGCCTACTTGGGTTTGGAAGTTGCTTGCAACAGCCACTATTACAGAAAGTTTCATACCATCGGCTCCCGAGGGTTATTCAACTGCCTCTAAAAAAATGTAACAGCAAATGCCTTGTTCAGGCCCAAACCAGGGCTTAAGCTCCTTGTAAATGTGTACATCTGAGTGTTTAAGTAAAAGCAAGCCCCTAAATCCTTGGCAGTTCACCCACAGCTGACAGAATATGTAGAAATGGTTAAAATAATTTTCTAGATTCAGGTTATAAAAAGATATTCAATGAAACTGTGTCAAAACCTCATAGAAATAGGGGAGTGTCTTAAATGTCAAAAAGTATTTAAATGCTAATGAATGCCTGATTCACATATAAATGAACAAGATAATTTAGGAAATAAAAATGACCTCCCTCTTCTATGCCCTATTGATTATGTGCCTGTAACACCTGAGTGAATAGGATACCACCCACTTCTTCGATCAGGCTTTTTGCTCATTATGGATATTCTGAGATATCGTTCAAATGTCAACATGCGTGTCAAATACGCAAGAGCCGCGATGGCTGAAGGGCAAGCTTGTTATCTATTCAGGTAATGAACAGAGCTTTAACTGCAGTCGTTAAATTAGATCCTAGAAGAAATTCAGCATTATCATCCAAGTGATATGACACACTTCATTTATAAAAAGCTTTCAACACCTCTCTAAATTTGTTGATGAAGAAGAGAAAAAAAATATCTGTCAAATGATAGCAATAGCACAAAAGTAAAAATATGTCATCCTTGATTTTAAATATCTGTAAAATATTATTCACATTAATACTTGTTTAAGGAACTTTCATGTTTATGAGTATCCTGGTTATCATGCCTGAGTAGAGACCCTTCTCCTCCCAACTCTGTCTGGGAGAACAGGGAGACTGGGGAACTCTCCTGTAGATTTTATGGAAGAAAATTGTCCTGGGGTTTTATGGAAGAAAAGATACATCTAGAAGTTTGTTCCAAAAGCCATTTTAGTGTGGGCATGTCTTTCCAGTCCAGGATTACCTACTCCTCAGGCTACACCATGTGTGGGTTGCTTTGGAGGGACAAAAGACAACTCCATAGAGCCCTCCAGCTCTCCAGCGGTTTGCTTTTACTTATGAAGGTAAAAGACCTGAGCTCCAGTTCCACATTGGAACACCACCATCTTGCAGGCTCTCAGACTTGTATTTCTGTGTGGTAAAACATGCAGCACATACAGCATTTTCTCAGATACTGTTGAGAAATGCCCTTTTGCCAGAGCTGGACGGGGACTGCTGTCAGTGCCCTCGATAACACAGGTGTTGATGGTTTCCCCTTCTCTTTCAGAGATACATGTTATGTGGGCTCTTCAGCAGTTCTGAAGTTGCATTCTTTCATCTCTCACAAAAGCCAACGTTTCCTGCTGTTGCAAGTAGACAAGGTAAAAATGATAAAATCAGAAAGGCTAAACATGACTATTCTAAGCACTTTAACATTTAGATAACCATTTACATAGGTGTAGTCATATTATACTCAAAAGTTTACTGCATCATACTTATAGTTAGCTATAATGGCAATGTATACGCACAAACCCCAGGATCACAGGCCACGCCTGAAAGAATGGGTGCCTATAATATCCTTAGAGGTAAAAACACTAAAGACGATTTTTTTGTTTGTTTGTTTGAAGATTAAAAAGAGATTCAATCTTTCATTCCCCTAAAGTAACCTGATGCTGGTTATTGCCATGTTTTTAGAGGTACTGAAGTTCCATATAAAATTTATGCTATAGATAGACCTCACTAAAAAAAAATAAATCAAAGAATATATAATTCTTTAAAATTACAGCTTCAGATAAGCCAAAGATAGATAGATAGATAGATAGATATCTGCACTGAATTTATAAAAATCTTCTGCCCTGATATCCAAATTTAAATTTCTATTTTTTTAATTTTTTCTTTTCAACACGTGCAAAATTAAACCATTTGAAATAGGGTTCCATTACCAAACTTAATTTTATACTTTGAAATAAAACTAAAACTGGAAGGCCAATATTTTATTGTTGGGGTTTGAAATGTTTAATTTACAGTCTGTTTTGTAAAGAAAATATTTTTATTTCAGTTGGATGAAATCAAAATATTTCCCAATGTTTTTCAGCTCAGCTTGTGGATCAAAACTAAATTGTCTAAACCACTTTGTGATTAAATATGGGAATTGACAGATAGACTCTTTCTTCTCTAAACTTCCTCTGCAAACAAAACAGAAGGTGTTTCAGTTGGTCAATTAATGCTTGCAGCTTTGATTCCTCTCTGTTCTGAGGGTACAGTTTTCACCATCAAGTTATTAGTATATATATATTCTGCTGCAGCCTGCAGTCTGGTATACAAAAGACAGCTTGTTTAATGCTAGCTCAGTGAAGGAAAGAGAATCATCAAGGATACTGCAGTTCTGATGACTACCGCAGAGTAATTCTAAATTCCCAGGTAACTTCATAAGGAGCCAAACTTATCAATAAAAATCAAATTCTTCAGAAATGCATGACCAGCAAAAACAACATGTCCTTACTCTTTCCACAGGAAATTTAGGAAAGTGGTTTTCTACGGCTTTCATCTCTGATGTGTTTTTCTGCTAAAGGACAGGATTTATGGGATTATGAAAACAAACATCGGCTGAAAGCTTTCCTGTGTCCCACCAAAGTGAATAAATGAATTAAGAGCATCCTTTTCTCTAGAGCCAAAATCTTCATTTTTGGCACTCTGTCCTACAAAATGGAGTGAATGCAGAATACAAAGTAAACGTGAAGATCACCAGTTATGAATTTCCATCCCACAAAAAGCACTTTGACCGTTGTATCAGACAGCTGGCTTACGGTTCCTAAAATATTAGCATAATGTAGTATATCATATACAAGAATTATAGTGGCAGGTATCAGTGAGGAGTGAAGTTCCTTTTCAGCATTAAGTATACACAGATCTGCCTAGATGTTTTCTTCTTGTCATAGGCTGTGCAATTCAGAGGATTTGAATATCCTCTGAAACCATACAACAGTTACATTTAGCAGTCAGAACTGGGAAAACAAAGTTTTAGAAATGGAGAAAGTTTGACAGATTTTTTTTTTCACCGTTCATATTTCTTCTGTAGTTCTATGCTATTTTAAAGATTAATCCTTTAAAACAAAACTTTTTTTTCTCCTCCTTTTACAAAAGAAACCTGTATTTCTGAATGGTAAAAAATACAAAGAAATCGCCTTTCTATTTCTGAAAGCCAACATCTGAATCTCAGCAATAATTAATACATGGAAGTGCATATACCACAGAAGATCATTATCATCAAATTTAAAGTGAGTGAACATATGGTGGCAGGATAAATCAACACAGAAGTAGTATAAATAACAACACCAAGTCATTAGGTAAATAGGGAAGAAAAGAAGATAACGTTGCATGAAATAACTGGTGACAGGATAGCATTTGTGAAGAGAGTTTAATGATGTTTGTCTTTTCTATGGGGCAGCTGAGGGTAACATATGATGCCAGTGATCTGGATATAATCTGGGTGCGTTTTTTCTAATTAATTAAAATGGTCTTCAAAACAATGGTGAGGAGATCACAAAAGTTAAATGCTGTTCTTCAGATTCAGACTAGAGTTGTGGTTCTGTTCATGGAGTTCGGGACTCTCCAAGGCATGGAGAAGGTTAATGTGTTTTTCTCTCCATCTCCCTCCCATCATGCCTCCCCACTCTCTATCCAAGCAAATGGCCCACAGGACTGCAGAGAAAGAGGCAGCTCGTTAAACCATCGCTGTACTCGCTCAGGACATCTAAGACCATAAAGTCATAATAGCTTGCTGCAGACTGATATTATAATTGACAGAGCTGCCCTAACACAAGTGCATTGCTTCAGGATTCTGGACGCATTGAATTCGGGGGAATTCGGGAGCTGGGCAATGCATTGCTCAAGTATAGGATGACATTACAGTGAAAGGATCCTGGAGCATTAGAATATATCAAACACTTTGGATAGTAACCCTCTTGAATTTTAATTTGGCACACGGTCAACTATGACTGCCAGCTCTGAGAGGGAGGAGGGGAAAGGATTGATATCAGTAGAAAGGGTGCTGCTTAGAATTGTTTCTTTGGAGATAGAAATAGCATGAAGCTGATGGAAGCAGCTCCAGGGAGAAATAACATTCCCCAGTGAAATCTAACAGAAATAGCCTGTACAGTACTTTCACCATGTCACAGAGTGAATGGTGACAGTGCACAGAGGGTATTTCTATGCAGAAAATTACTGAGAAGCAGTAGGAGCAGGAGACATGTTACAAGATCAACATGACAAAGTGAGCAATTAGGCTCTCGTGAAACAGAGGACAGAATTTTTCTGCACCCTGTCATCAGCTCTCAGGGCTAAGGGTGATGCATATGACCTTACGCAGGCTGATCACAACAGGCCATGCTGGGTCGGGACCTATTGAGTTGCTTCCTTCAGTGCAGGTGATGGAGTTCATTCCAAATGTAGCTACTCTGAGGCATTAAACAAATAAAACATAGTATGCATTAAAATGACATTATTAAGGTTGCAAAGGTTACAGAGTCAAGCATTCAAAAGCTACCTCTGCAACCTTAATCCAGTCCCCATTGTGTGTTTTCTCCATCTTCCCACGACTCTCCCTCATACTTCTACACCATATATATACCTCATAGCAAATTTTGTTCACGCCGTCACAGCAATAAGACAAGAGCTTGTAGACAATATTACATCTAGAGTATGCAAGATCCCATATAGGAACTATGTGTTCACCATTCATTTGTCTTCATGGTTTAATATGTGGTCCCCAGATATATTTACTGGACGACATGTGAACTGCTCAGGCTTAATTCGTGTCTTTTTGACTCAGACTAATGTAACATTACTTTAGACGTCTCGATGAAGCACCTACATCAGGAAGACATGCTCTCTCTGGCAATGGAGAGATTAACTCTTGCTGTACGGACACAGAAGTAGTGACTTTCCATGTGCCTCTGAACCCCGAGTCTCTTCTGTAAAGAGGTAGATAAGCAGATAGGTAAAAAATTGCCTAAAATCGAACTAAAATCATCTGAAATCCACTGAGAAGGTGAGACTCTCTGCTAACAAGACCCAAATAAATGAGCACAGGTATCCTCCCTTCCCTGTCAAACTTTATTTTTGCCATCACTGGCACCAATATAAAAGTTGCCACATACTTGCTGCTATTAGGGAACTCTACTAAAACCCAGTAAAATAGGTAGAAATTACCCTAGTGATAACTCATCCTCTGGGAAGGGCACTGTCATCAGATCAGGTTTTCTCAAGTCACAACATTAACAAATTTTTATCGTTAAATCTTTCCTAACACAATCACTGTTTGAACAGGAAACCTGTTAGCAAAAGCTGCAGGTGCTGATGAAAGCAGCAATGAAAATCCACTAAAACAGCATAGTTCCGACATTTGACTGGGTGGCTGGCTAGGGGTTACATTTCTCTGGGGGTTTTATAACAATTGCATTTCTCTGACATTCTTGGGCCAAATCTTTTATCTGCAAAAGATTTCCCAAGGTTGGACTGTGCCAAGTGGACATTGCTGAGCTCTTACATCTTTTCAGGTTTTGTGTTTGAGAACAAGTTTAGTCACTCTGGTAACTAAAGCATAAGTTTAGCCCATGAATCCCTGTAAATGTTGGCTGAAAATGACCTACAGGCAGAAATATTTCATCAAAATGATTTTGTAACAAAGCAAAACCAAGCCCCCCCCAAACCACAGCAGAACTCAAAAGCTGAGAGAGGGGACATATTAATAGTTATATATCAAAGCTTCTTTATCAATAGATTTTACTAACTGAGTATCTACTTAAACTATCTTTTCTTCTGATTTGTACCTGTATGATATCATCAGGCTAGAAGAGAGAAGGTTAGAAACTCAGTCCTCAGGACCTTAGCCTTTCTTCAGAGGAGCTTTTGACTTCCTCCAGTGTAACTAAAGGCACCAGGAATTAGGCACTTATTTTTTAGGACCATGAAAGCAGGTAATTAACCTCAAGAAGTTCAACAAGGCCAAATGCAAAGTCCTGCACCTGGGTCAGGGCAATCCCCAATATCAATACAGACAGAGGGAACAAAGGATTGAGAGCAGCCCTGCCAAGAAGTACTTGGGGGTACTGGTGATGAAAAATTGGACACAAGCCAGCAATGCGTGCTCGCAGCCCGGAAAGCCAACTGCATCCTGGGCTGCATCAAAAGAAGTATGGCCAGCAGGTCAAGGGAGGTGGTTCTACTCCTCTAATCTGCTCTGGTGAGACCCCACCTGGAGTACTGCATCCAGCTCTGAGGCCCCCAACAGAAGAAGGACATGGACCTGTTGGAGTTGGTCCAGAGGAGGGCCATGAAGATGATCAGAGAGCTGGAGCACCTCTCCTTTGAAGACAGGCTGAGAGAGTTGCGGTTGTTCAGCCTAGAGAAAAGAATGCTCCAGGGAGACATTATTGTGGTCTTTCAATATATAAAGTGGGCTTATAAGAAAGACAAAGAAAGACTTTTTACCAGGGCCTGTAGTGACAGGACAAGGGACAACGTTTTTGAACTGAAAGAGGGTAGATTTAGATTGGATGTTAGGAAGAGATTCTGTACTATGGTGAGACACTGAAACAGCTTGCCCAGAGAAACTGTGGCTGCCCCATCCCTGAAAGTGTTCAAGGTCAGGTTGGATGGGGCTTTGAGCAACCTGATCTAGTGAAAGATGTCCCTGCCCATGGCAGGGGGGTTGGACAAAATGATCTTTAAATGTCCTTTACAACCCAAAATATTCCATGATTCTATGACTATTAACAATAAATACATTGTTCAAAGCATAAAAATTTTACTTCTGTAAATACAGCTTTCTGTGGTGTTCTTAATGAGATTTTCCTTGCAGCTATCAACCTTTGTCTATTCCACCGTACTTATAAACATCTGTTATTTATTCCAGTTTTTATTATGATTTATTATTTATGGGCTAGTACCTGTCAGCTTTACATGGTGACCACTAGAGTGGATGTTGTACAAATACAAATAAATGCAAAAAAACCTGTTTAAAAAAAAAAGACTGTATCTAAATAGAAGAAACAGGAACAGTTCCAACACATTTTTAATGAAACAAATAACATTTTATTACTATAGTTTCTTCATGGTGTCCCTCTGAAATAATTTGATAGGATATTTGCTAACACAGCATTGTTTTATCCTATGATTTCTAGGCATTACTATAAAATTTCGTGTACAATAGAAAAATAAAATTTCTAATACAGTGGGGGTTTTTTTACCAATATAAATTTAGCTTATAACAGCATATAAAATAAGCTCCAAAACTGATGAACGTTGTATGGGATTTCCACACAATAAAATGCTTTTTACTTTTGAGAAAATACATATCCATAATTATTTCTTTCCAAATTTTACCTCATATTATTCTTTACTTTTCCCTTGGGTAAGTGACTCAAGCCGTCAAAAAATAAAAATCTGATGTAGAAGTGAATAAGAGAAACAAAGTAAAAAAAATGATAAAGCAATGAGGAAAAGCAAAGCATTAGCCACCCAGCTGCCTTTGTGACACTGCAGCTATGTAAATTACAGATTACATTTCAGTCCTTCTTGGTCTACTTTCTTCCTTTGGCCTTCGGCAAGAAACACACTTATCTTTCCTAACTTCCCTCTTGGTTCCTGCAAAATGAGCAAATGATTAAGAAAGCCAAGTGCTGGAGGATGGGACGTGCAAGGCAGGAGCAGAGGGGAGCTGGTACACAGTGCAGCTCTCGGGGACCTCTCTCATCTCCCCTGTCACGGGCTTCCCAGCTCCCTCCAACCCCACCAGCAGCTGCAGCGAGGTCAATGCACAGATGTCACCCACTGGTTTTTTTGTAGGTACCCTGCCCTGAAGAGTTTCTATCATAAAAAAAGTTACAGCCTGAACAATAACACACCTCTTATTTGGGGTGAAAACCTGTACTAACAGGTTTTTGACAGCATGATGGTAATTTAAAGTCCTTCTGTATTTTATTTTTTTGGGGGGTTCTTGTTGTTGGTGGTTCATTGGTTTTCTTTTTTCTTTTTTTCTCTGCTCATTTTTTCCTCCTTTGACTTCAGGATCTTGAGTTTATTGGGTTTATTCTTCCACCTACAGAAGACTAGAGGTAGCTTCATTTCTAATTCTGCCATACACCACCATGAAAGATCTTTTAAGGGAAAGAGCTGAGTGAATAAAGGATTTGGGAGATTCACTAACTGACAGAGAAACTACTAGATGGGGTCAAACTGGAAAATGCCCAAGCTATGTGGTCAAATTAAGATGTTTTAATTGTTCCATTTAAATAAAAATATTTTAGTAATTTGGTAGTTACATAAGTCTTGTGTTAAATCATTTGAATTTTATTTCAGCTGTTGTAAAAATAGAGTGTGGAGTATTGAAATTAAATGTTACACATACTCTGAAATGTACTCCTCCATTTTTTTTTTCAGCAAAAATTCCAAAGCACTTAGCAAATTCAATCCAATTGTGATAACTGCTTCAGTATTGCATTTGCATTTTTCAGCAGTGTTAACATTTCAAATGTAAAATCAAACCACTGTTTAGCTCCCTCTGACTTACTGCTTTATTTACATGCAACATTTTGAACGATTGGGATTTCATGCTTACCTGGAACAAAACCAGATCTGAAAACTCTTTCTGAAGGGAAATGTTCAAGTCCCCATTGCTCTCCTGAGAGGAGACCTCACTCTGACAGTGGCTGAGGTATTACCAGATTATAACTCATGATGTGTTCAGAGTAAACATGCAATTCCTCTCTCACCATCTAATCCCTCTGAAGCAAACATAACTGGTCATCCTTTTCTGGGCTTGCATAAATTCATGTATTAGTTTTAAAATTAGATAGAGATTGTATCTGATATTACTGAATTTAACATTCTGACTTGGGTCTGAAAGAATGTCAGTTTATAACTGAACCCTAGCAACCTTTGCCTCCATAGCCCAGGAGCTGAGTTAGCATTTGAGTGTACCAAACAACTGTCTTGCTCAAAAATAGTATTAATGGTAATTTCTCTATTTGAAAGTCACGTTGCGTAAATGGTTTGCTAGAAGAAATCAGGACAGAAGGGCTCAGCAACTAATGTTGGACAGCATTTTGTCCTGTCAAGAGTCAGTGGGAAAAGAAGTAAGCACTTGTATTTCCTTAGCTTTTCTCCACTTTTGGAAAATGTATCTGTTTGAGAACGTGGTGGACAAAAGCATTAACTGTCCATTTCTTTGCAAGCATCAGAAAATATTGAGGGCAAATTAAGGTTTTATTGCTCTGTGTTTGATCTAAGGGGGCAGAGGACCTCTAGGTTTTGTTGACTACATATGGGCTGACACACTTAAACATACAGTAGAAAGGTCTCAGAGCATTTTTGGTGGGCAATTAAATGGAACGGTGAATCACTGATACAATTAGATAATAAGGATAATAAAGAAAAGGAAACTAAAACAATTTATGCTTGTATCAATACAAGAAGTAATACGCATTCTGACTGCCTGTTCCGGTCCTGTGTTTGCAAATTTTAAGGCTGTTACGTGACAATGACAGAGAATGCTCCAACAGAGTTGCTTTTTCCAGCATCGAGCAAGAAATGATATTTCATCTGTTTTGGTGCAAAGCTTTGCTAAAATAGAAGAAAAGAAAAAAAGAAAAAAAGAAAAGAAAACACTGCTGAAAATGCTCCAACAGAGTTGCTTTTTCCAGCATCGAGCAAGAAATGATATTTCATCTGTTTTGGTGCAAAGCTTTGCTAAAATAGAAGAAAAGAAAAAAAGAAAAGAAACCCTAAAATTAATGAGATCAAGAAACCTAACAATATAATAGAGAAAAAGAGAAAGGCATATGAGGAAGCAGAGGAAAACAGCAAGAGGATGAACTAACACAGTGAAAAAGAGCATAAACGCACAAACTGCAGAGCAGGCAGGTAACAGCAAATGTGAACTCTCTGTTAAAAGAGAAATTATACTTAATTTCTACTGTCTGGAGAGGCTTAGCAAAGCAATCTGCTGGTGAAGAATGGTGTTATTCATGTTAAGGGAAACATCTGCTCACTGTGGAAATAAAAAATGAAGTGAGAAACTGGTCTGGGCAAAGGGGCAACTGCAGGGTTGTTTCCGTTCCATGAGAGAGAAACACACCTTCTCTTTTTGCCCTCGTAGACACTCACTGCTCTGATGGTCTTGACTTTCCTTTTCACATCTACCCATGACTAGTTTGTGCCCATTTGTCCTTGTGCCAGCATTATTCATTAGCTAAAATGTGTCTTCCCTCCTTTCTGTCGCCTCTTATATTTTCAGAGGGTGGTCATACTCCTTATGTGCCCCCAGCCTGTAAGAGCAAAGTACATTTGATCCCAGGAACTCCTATTAGCCCTTGCTCCAGTTTGAATTTATTTGTTTAACTTGGTTGGACAGAAATGTATTCCACAGTCAGGATGGGATCTCACAGGCTGTATCTGCATGGGAACGTAAGAAACCCCCAGTTTTTCACGCTCAGCCTAAATTCAAGTGCTTTATAAAAATAATACAGAGAAACAGAACCAGATTACAATATTATATTTGGTTATTTTACATCTACGTAACATCAATGGATCATAGTCATCCTGTAATTAGCTACTATGTCCAGCAAATATTTTTTTCGTATTAGTCCCTAGAGTCATGACTTTCTTCCTACTCTGTTACTGCCATAATCATTCATCTTTTTCATCCTGTATGGTATTTCACCCTCCCCCATATTGGTAATTCCTTTGTGTCATCATTAAATTTTGATAGAACAATCACATATCATGAGCCAGGATTACTAATGAAAATATTAGATGGGATAAGTCTCTAATTTAATATTAAAAATTATTGTCTAACCAACATTTTACCTCAACATTTAACTTTTTCTCTTTTAAGTCTATTCTTTACCCGTTTTAAAATTCTTGTACTAATCCCTGACTTCTCTATTTAGCTAGCAATTTTCCTTGTGGAATTGTATCAGATGCTTTGTAAAAGTCCAGGTAGATTAGATGTATTTCATTTCCCTTGTCCACAAAATCAAAGGAAAATATCAGCTTAATCCAGCAGGATCAAATAAGTCGTTGGTAAACCCATGTTGCATTTTATCACATTTTTTTCTATGTCTTTAATTACCTTCAAAATCTCTTCTGAAGCATTTTAAAAAACTGAGGTCAGAAACATGAAAGAATTTATTTTTCTTTTTGTTTTAAAGGCTATGTCACAGCTATGACTTAGCCATAGCTGTGTCATCTTTTTCCTTAACCTTATCGGGTAATGCCTCTGCTTCTCTCCTTTATGAAAGTACTGATACTTTCGGTTCTTGTTTTAATTTCAGTTTGATTTTTGGCAATTCTTATTTTAATCTAAAACTTTTGACCTCCAGAATACATCATTTTCTGAGTATGTTTTGCTAACTCCGAACATCCTCATTTCATACAGCAAAATTGGCAAGAAATTCATTCTATTATCTCCAGTTGGCAGGAAGCTCCAAGCCACAGGATGACCTGGTCTTGATTATTTGCATCTTTATTCACTCAGCTTGATACAAACAGGAGAAAACTTTTGTGCTTGGGAAGGTGGACACACAGTGCGTTGGGTACATAAGGCTGCAACTGTATTTCTAGATTTCTACAATTCGACATTGTAATTTCCACAGAATATTTAGTAAATTTAAAGGCTTCGTTCCCAATACCCAGGACATTCCTTACATGGTGTAGTTCAAAGATATCTAGAGACCAGTTAATTATCTGTAATTAAGGCCGTGGGCAGCAACTTCATTTCTTAGCCTTAGCGACGTGCTTACTAGAAATATCAGGGAAAGATACAACATCCTATCTCCTCCCACAAAGTCTTCAGCCTCGTTTCTCCTCCCCAAACTTCCTCAAAAGTGCACTTTCTTTCTGTCAGCCCCGTCTCTCAAACTTGACCTCTCTTGAATTATCCTACGCTTCTCGCCATATCAAAACTACACTGCTACTTTCCATTTATTTTTCCTTACTTAAGCTCTCATAAATACTTTCATCTGCTAAGAAGCCACTTTGCTCCCACACCAAAATTTCATGTTGCCTGTAGGACTGAAAAGCCTGATGCTGGGCCACTCTCCTCACCTCCTGAGCACAGAGTAAGGCATGCTTGGTTTTCTAGTGCAAAATTATACGGATAAAACAACAGATGAAAAAGAAAAGAAGAAAGTACATGTAATAAGAACAAGTACTCTTCACATCATTAAATGCTCCATTGAAAAATCGGTCGAGTGGTATGATGAGGAACAAAATAATGTGAGTTTGTTTAAAAAGTAATAGACTTGACCTCTCCCCTGCACATAGGCAGTTGCACTTGTTGCAAAAGGCGTTAGTAAGCAGTGTCTCCATAAACAGTGACTCTACAACAAATCCTGTGATGATGCTGAACAGAGGATTTCCCTGGCACAGGATCCCAGTGAAATGACAACATATCCCATTGGTAAAAAGAGGGCAATGGCACTCACCTAAAAGTTGGATAAAGTAAAATCATTATACCCCCAGTTTTCAGACAGAAGGTTCAAAGTATGAAATAATGAAGTAGCATTTGTGTTTTAAATACATTCAATATTTTGCTATCAACATTTTATTGCTGCTGGTTGCTTCCACAATTTTGTGGCCAACATGTGCCAGTTTTCACTCTGCAAAGTTATAGTAATAAGCCTTACCCAGCCTCTAGTACTCTGCTCCTCAGTGCTAATAACATCTTCTAGCTGATTTTGATGTGTGAGTAGAAATGATCTATAAAAAAGAGCTATTAACCTGTAAAGCCACTGTATTGGAAGTAGCCTTCAATTGAATAAACTTGCAATCACATTACTTTCTCTTCGACACACAAACTGTCTACAACTCCTTTAACAATAGAGTTATTAAAAAAGGTGCTTTTAATTTTTTTCCTGTTAAGCATCTCACACCAAATGAAACAATATTAGAAAACTAGATGAAACATGAAATGGATAGATGGTATTATAGTAACAACAGGGTAGAACAATAATGGGCTCGAGTTTTTCACCATTTCCATTATAGCCTTGGTATTTAGGGGTCACAGTTGAGCCACTGTAGATTGTGTTGGAATGAAACTATAATTCAAAAACTTCTGGGTTACCAAGAGTTTTGCAAAGCAATTTTTGAAGTACTAGGGGAAGAAATGGATATTATTTCTTTTTTGCTGCTCGTACATATTCTTCTTCCATTCGTTTTGGTTGCTTTGAAAAAAACCACACTGATTTTTTAAAAATACAGAATGTTCTTTGTGAATACTTCTACATTTCTGGGTATTTTGTGGGCATTTTGTTTGAAACATTGGAGAATTTTCCAGTTTGAGAAAAAAATAACTACCAAGCAGATGCACTAGCTATTTCAAAATACTCCCTCCCGCTACACCAAAAGAAAACTGTGCTGTTGATTGCCACTGCTTAATATTGTCTCCCACGCATTTAGAAAGCCATGATTTCTAGAGTGAAATATCCAGGACAGTTCACTGAAATGAGGCTTGGCATCCAGATTGCTAGCCTGGCTGTAATCACCCTTTGAGTTATAGAGCTTGTAAATCACATATCAAAACACGGGAACACATCAATTAATGTTCTACTGGAAACAAATCAAGGACAAGCCTACAGTGTGACATTCTGCCAGTTTTATTTTGAATAGACGTGAGGGAAAAGCTGAAATGTTTGGTCACAGCCTTTATTTACCCAATCTGTCTTATATACTATTGCATAATGCTATCACAATATTAATATGCAAATTGACACTCAAATAAAAGCCATGCTTTCCCCATTGATTTTCAGCAGAGCTTCTGTTACAAAGAAAAATATTTAGCACTTATATTCCTTTTTCATCTTCAAAACTCTTTTAGTACACTTTAATTAATCCTTTTCCGTTCATTTTTCTGACGCTGCATTAGGTTTTCTGCCTCCTTTACCCATGTACGCTCAAGGTTGTGTCGTCCTCTCAATGTTTTCACGAGACTTTTCATGTTTTCAAAAATGAGCTCTTCTCATCTCTTTTTACGTCTAGAGAGCAGACCTCGGGAGACTGGTCAGAAGAAAAGGCTACACAAGGGCAGAAGTTTCCAAGGTCAAAAAGAAACAAAGGAAGTCTATTTCCAGGGAATAATGAACAGCGGTCCCATCTACGGTTGCTGCTGCTTTCTCTGAGCAGGTGCGTCAGACCGGCCCTGGGCAATCTCTGGGTAGGTGGCAAGGTGACTTCTCTGTAGGACATAATGCAAGATATGGTTCAGCTGGCCTCAAGGGCAGTGTGTGTGGGCATCCAGCCCATGGTGCCAGAGGAGAAGATAGCAGTAGCCTCTTGTGGAGAGGAACTTTTTCTCCTCAAAGAGGATTTCTGCTACAAAGTGTCGTGTGGGAGGCAGAACATGCTTAGGTCCTACAGGAATTTCCCAGCTCACTGGGAAAACGTTCATCTGTGTTATAAAAGGAAAATTCTCAGTCCAGATTTATTGTCTTAAACATTAAGAGCTTTTTTTTTACACCTTCTATTTTTATACGTTTAATTATTTTATTATGGCCTGGATGGTTATTACGTACTGTGTGCTTTAGGTAGATGTTTTGATGGCAATTTTAAATACTGGACTGTTAATACATACAAGCAATTGGGGTGCCATCTACCCTTCTGAAGAAGATCAGTCACAAACTGGGTACCACTTCTGACCTACTTAAAGTCTGAAACCAGGATTTCAGCACTGCACAGGACAAATGCTTTTCTGCTTCAAAAGGTTATATTTCACACCCAAAGCACAGGTGGGCACATGTGGGACTTGACAATGGGCTTCCCTTGGTAATAAAAAGGAGAACATTTTTATGGTACTCCTGGAGTCAGTCATCTACATTTCAAAGTGGGGGAAAGGTTTTCTGTATTCGAGGGATGGAGAACTCAACATTTAAAAAACACATTTTCTATCACAGCTATTGATGGAAATACGGCTTAGATTGTTATAATTTTCATACGATATTTTAAGAGTTAGAGTATGATGAATGATCACCACATTTACTTACAGAGAAATGGTGCTAGTAGTTTCCCAAAGTGAAGGGTGTTTTGTTTTTTAAGAAAAAATGGAGTTTTACAATAATCCTATTTTCTCTGTTTCCTCCAATAATTAAGAGCCATCAGTTATAAACGTAAAGAAATATCTGAAGGGTCCTTTAAAAAGGAAATATTCCTGTTACTTCAATGTATCATCTTGAAATATCAAAATAATTCTCACCTTTTTTTCCCCACAGTAGTTTCTAGTTGCACTCATTTGTTATTTATCAGTAATTGCTTTTATTTTCACTTTATTTTCTGATATGAGAGGAGAATAAATATTAAATCCGTATCTGCCTTTACCAGGACATTCTACCTAGACATTTCAGAATACTTCTCAACCAACAGCAAATGTTGTCTGAAGACAGAATTTAGAGATGACTCAAAGATAATAAGAGGTACTTGGTGTGTTAGCTGATACACCCTGCTCTTGCTCTTGTAAATGTGCTGAGCACTGGATGTAAAAACTGTACTTCGGTTTGAGGACACACGGTCACATGATTAATTTATAATTCACACAAGGTAGTAAATTTGTGATTAAGTCTTCATTCTTTCAAGTAATAAAGATCTATGATTTTAAACTTTTTAGTTCTAAACCAGATCCGGTGGTAGTGTGTTTATATCTATAAAATCTGTGATGCTGGAGCCAGGCATAACTCCGTATTTACTTGCACTGCATGCACTCTGACTTCACTGGACTTTCTAGACTATACCAAAAGGTGCAAACTAGGATTAAATTTAAAAGGATCAAGTGAGAGCAGATTATTAACTTAAGTAATTCATTATTTAAGTTCCATAATTCTTTCTGAAAATGTACACATTCCTATGTGTCATTAATTTTTGTTTATCTTGCGGTGCTTAAGGTTTAGGGTTTTTTATTTTTTTTTTATATATATATATATATATGTATATACAGTCAGATTGACTTTGTCCGCCTTTTAGAAAAAAAAAACAACAACAAAACAAAAACAACTACTAAACTTGCTTCCCTTCACACCTTCTTTAAATTCTTACAGTTACTATGGGAACGGCTATTAAACTGGGAGTGGCAGCAATTAATAACATCTGCAAGTGCAATACGAAGTCTACAACGTAATTAATCCCAGCATTTGGAGTGGGTTGTATAGAGCTGCCCTTTTTGCTTTGCATGGAACTGCAGACTGTGCAGAGACGATTTTAACAAGGAGGCTTAACATTACTGTATTGATAAATTATGGCTTATGAAATAGTTTGGACAATAGAGGGGGTGCTAACTCCTATTAACAAGTGACATCATTTTTACGTAGTTCAATGGGGAATGATTCAGGAAAGAATTAGGCCCATATAAATATTATGGGAACATGCAAAACTTTTACTTCACATTTTCAGACAACATAAAAATACTCACTGCTAAAATTATAGCAGAAGCTTGAAATTAAACTTTAAATTCAGTCCTTCATTTTAATTAGAGACTGGGGTTGAGCAGATATGCAAGTTTACCTACATCCGCTTTTATCTTTTGACTTTTCACTTTAAAAGCTGAATTGGAATTTTTTAAGAGCTGCCCATTAAAGATTTTTAGTATGTCATGAAAGAGATGAGAGAACATATCTGCCCTTAGGCTTTATTGGAAAAGGAGTATTATAAATATTTATTTATTGTTTTATTATTGCTTAAGGGTACTTCGTATAAAGTCCACCACCTATCCCTCCAGCTTCTCTCATTAGAAACTATGGGTTCACAGAAGATTCAAGTTTACCTTAAATGATTTTTGCAGTTGGTATAAAATGTGTAGCAGACCACTTATTGTCAGGTTGCAGTATACAGCATCGCACAGGAGTGGGTCCTGTGCTCACCCTGAGCACGAGCAGTGAGCCTTCTGCTCCTAAACAGAATCTCCATGGCTTCCCTTATCTCAGTTAATAATCTCTGCTTAGGGACAAAGCATATTAGATTGGGCCCGATCCCAGGTAACGGGGCCACCTGGCCTCTGATCCAGCGCAGCGTGGTCACTGCAAAGTCATGTCAGTCTCCTCCCTTGACATACTAAACAACTTGTTAAATATGTGTCTTCTTTTTACTGTTATGACTCCTAATTTGCCATCTTTTAAAACTAAAATAAGCGGACATGTACACATCAGTGTGTAGGTCAAACCTCTGTCCGTGTTCTCCTTCCCTTTTCTCTTCTCTGTGATCCTTCTCACTTGCTTGCACCTCTTCTTCTTCAGCACCAAGTTTTCCAACCCCTTACTAACTCACCTTGCTAATCAATTTTTTTTCCTCCTCATTTTCCTGTTTTCTTGTTTCATTTTACTTGTCCCCACCTCACTCTTTCTTTTCCTTTTTAAAATTTTATCCTTCTTTTATGGTATATAAATTCAATGGTTTATCTTCATTTCCACATGCATACTCTTCCTTCTTGATTTGTACTTTCCTGTTCTTAACTCTCTCACTCTGACTTTTTTTTTCACCTCTTCTTGGCCTCATATTCCTCCTGAGTTATTTTTGTGGTCACTAATATTTTGTAAGGAGACTAATATCATCTCAGCCACCTATTTTAGGATGGGATGCATCATTCTGTGGAGGTGCTGGTCTGTGTCCATTGCCTACAAATGGAGCAGAGATCACTAGTCTTTTCCTAGCTGTTAAACTTAAAAGCATCAGGAGGCCAGTGATCCAACACTGAATGAAAAACACTCTTTAAAAGGTTCTTGGAGGCAATTCTCTGACAAATACCATGTCTTGTTCACGCACAATACCTCATACAAGAATACCAATGCTCACGCACTCTCAGGCTGTCATTCTCTGCTGAGAGCACAAGCCACTTAAACAACAGTCATTTAATTAAAAGCACAGTACTTACTGTTGTTACTTATTGGATAAGACAAAATAAACTTTTTTCCTTGTAGGAAGTCCATGTGGATCTCACCAAGTGCAGAATAAGAACAGTAGCAACTATGTTCCTGAAGGAAGGGAGTCAGGTACAACTTCCCCACTAAGCTTCAGCTCTCCCTGTTGAACTTCCAAAAGCAGCTGGATGGTATGACAACACACATTCGTTTGCAGGAATATGGCTAATTAAAATCTCAATAATAACTTCTGAATGCAGCTTTCATAATCACCTGGTTGGTTAGGTTAGATGGGTTAAGCAGGTATGAGATACTGAGGTGGCTTCACTCTGTTTGTCAGAAGAGGTTTGCTATGATCGTTCTGATTGCCACCTCCCAGGGCAGCTGAGAGTCCCCTCCTTCCAGTGGGACAATGTACATTTTCTTAGCCCTAGAAGTCGCAAGATACCAGATTTCAGGAGAGTAGCACGCTTACATTTAGAAAAGCTTCTACTGGTGTAAGGATGAATCCCACAGGGTGAAAATGTGGGGGAAAATTGTCTAATTTACAAGGGGAAAGAAGAAATACATATATATTTTTGGTTTCAAGCAAGAACTGTATCTGCTTAAAGTCAATGAAGGGATAGAATAAACTAAGTTAAAACAGTTTAGCAGCTGGGTGGAAGATAGACAAGGTTGTACAAAAATATTTCGTCACCTAATCACATCCTTACATAAAATATATATGTTACTTGTGTAAGACTGTTCTTAGAAGTTATATTTCTCTATAAACTCAGAACATACCACAGTTTAACATTTATAATTGAGGGTTTCCTCCAGCAAGATTACTGACATTTATGGTTTTCTGTGAATAGTGTCACAACATCAATATGAGATTTACAACGAGCACTTCTACATTACACTGTGAAATACAATACAGTGATTTTTGAACAAAAAAAAAGTTCATTTTCCTTCCAAACTTAGAAGCATAATAATAATAGTAATAAAATCAACAAAGAGCCTTTCAGAACTAAAATACCATCTCCACATAGTGCTACAGTGACTCTGTGTTAGGATTATCAGGATCAGTGGCAGTTGAATAAACATTGCATTGCGCTTCCTCCTTAAATGGATGAAGTTTTACATGCCTAGCACTTTGTTTTAAGATAGTTTTCTTTGGTATTCACTGAGAGAATGTTTATTATGCTGGGCTACAAGTTTCAATATTAAACTATCCTAAAATTACTGTTGGTTTAACAGCAGAATCAAAAAATCCAACCAAACAAAAAACTTTCTGTGTGAAAATGCATACTTCCCCGCTCTCATCACCAGAATTAGGATGAGTGTTCTCCTCAAATCTGACAATAACAAGAAAAAAAACCAAAACCACTTAATTGTATCAGATAGGGAAAGTTTTGCTACCAGATTCAGCATGCTTACTCAAATGTGAATAAAAACACGGGTGAGAACAAAACAGTGCTGGTTACCTTGCTGCTGGATGTAGCTCACAAATTTTTTACAATATAAAATGATATACAATTCAAATGCGTAAAACAATTCAGCTCACTTGCAATGGGCTAGATTCTGCACTTCCATCCCACTTCCATCATAAATATGAATAAGATTATTTTTCCCTCTGAAATGAGAGATTGAGATCAGGCTGCCTGCACGCTCTAGTCACCCCAGCACAACCAAAGAGAATGAGAATTTTTCAGTGAGATTACCCCCTCCTGCCCTGTGCAACACACAAACATAAGGAAAATACTACATGCCTGCAACAAAACGGTGTTTTGGTCTAAAAAAATACTTTTTACTGTATTTCAGCAAGCACATTTTGGCTGAACTGAATGATATCTGGGGTTCCATCTAGCAAAGTACTTGTCACTCCAGCCAGAAAGGTGAAGTGTACTCAGCACACTGCAGATTAGGCTCGACAAGAATAACAGCCACTACCAATTTATTGAATATAACCCCCCAAAAGAGACACTTAAAACACTTGGTCATTGCATGCTATCTATTCACACAAGTGCTGCTACCATCACTATATATGTTACGACCCGAACCACCACTGTTTTCCAAAAGTTTTATGACAATGCTAATTACTGAAGGATGAGTTGATGTACAAGCATAAAACCAGATTAATAAAACTTTGAATCTGGTTCTAATTTAATATGCTTGTTTGTTTCTTTCTTTGTTTGTTTGTTTTAAAATAGCTAAGAGACAGAAGGCCCAGCTCTTTTGTCTCTTATGCTGGATTTGCAACAGGGTAAATCATTTAAGAAGATGTAATTAATACATCCAGAAATTGAAATTAAAGATAAAAGCTTGATCCTGAATTAATACTGATGTTGATACTGATCAACACTTGTTACTGATATACTAAATTGAGAAGAAGTGTTCGATGAAAAATAAAATTCATATTTTTGCAACAGGAACATTTTTTTCTGATGTATGGACCATCACGATCAATTGAAAGAATCCCAGTAATTTCAGTAGAACCAGAGAATAAAATAGAATCATGGAATCGCTTAGGTTGGAGAAGACCTTTAAGACCATCTAGTCCAACCATAAACCTAACACTGCCAAGCTCACCAAGTAGGTGCAAAGCAAACTTTCAAAGCTCCTTCACAGAAAGGTCTCGGTCAGATATGACAGGCAATAAATTTAGAATGAAGTGAAGTAAGAATGAAGAAAGATTTACTTTCATGGTTTGTCATTCAAGTCCATATTTAAGTGCTTAAAAAAGAAGACTTGTCAGCTGTAATAGATCTTTAGGAACCTTAACACAGGTAAATTATAAGAAAATCTGCAGTGCAACATTACTGTGAAGTTAAAACCACATATTTAAAATATTGTTTGAAACGCAATTGCGTAGGGAAATAGTATAATCATCAAATATAAGGGAACTGATCACTTAGATTTTAATGGCTTTTTAAAATTTCATGATGAAACTATGTGCTTTTTTTTTTTTTCTGAATTATGGGAGGATGAAGAAATATCAAGAAACTTAATTCTGCTAGCATTATTTTTAAGTCAATCATACTTCCCTGTCAAAGCTAGTGGGAACTCATTTGAGCACAATTACTCAAATCCACACATTTGTAGGATGAGGTCAAGATTTCTAAATGTTCTGCATCTTTATTAAATACCTGGTATATAAATGCATTTTTAAGCCATAAATAATTAGATGAAACAAAAGAGTGAGTAAATAGTAAATAACACATTAGCCCTGGAGTAACTCCTGCATTCTTTTCTTCCCTGTGCGTCAGGGTGGCACTGGCTTCCTAAGTTTCAGATTCAAAAAAAAAGGCAGAAATTCAAAACACAGCTTCAAGCCTCACTTAATTTTGAAGGAATACTGTTATTGGAGTCCAACTTTTCTCAAAACTGGGCTCTAGTCCAAGCTTGCTTGTAAATCCTGTAAAGCTTGCAGGCTGAACTTGAGTTGCCTAGCGCAGATCTGAGTCTTCCCATGAAAGCCACACAGATAGCCCTTGCTGAGCTCCATTTTCCAGCCCTGGGTACTCCTCAACACCTCAATCAGCTTGTTTGGAGCTAACCTGGGTATTTCTCCTCCACGCCACAGCTTCATGTAGACACCCCTTTTCTTCTCCTTCCTCCTGGAGATTCAGTGGGCTCCACAGGCATTCACTTGCACCTAAGCAACATTCACTGTAGGTTTACCTTGCAGAGAGTCTCATTACACAGTTGTAAACAGCACAGTAGATTTGATGCTTCAAATATTGCTATATTAAAACATAGTGATATTTTCCATAGCAGCTTTTTTCATATTTCAGCTATTGTTACAGAGTATTAGTACTGATGAAACAGTCATAATCCAGACCTTATGGTACTAGGTGGGGTGCCAGCCCACCCATGCATTGCACCATTGCATTGTTAGCCATGTGTTATTGTTGCTGGAATTATTAGTAGCAATAATTATTGCCCTAAGGAGCTCTGTAAATGATCAATACAGCATCAGAAATGCAGGCTTACAGAAAATTATACTAAATATGAACAACACATTCCTGTGTAATCCTATAGTTTTCTATTTATTATTTTACGCTGTCATTCTTCCCTCTTTCTTTGTCTCCTGTACGTTATATTGAAACAATATATTTGAGGGAGAGCGATGTTGTTTATTCCCACCTACTGAAACTGTTTCCCAGGTGCGTTTGCAGAGTCATTTGCACCCTTTCTCACCCTGACCAACGTGTGCATCCTTTTCTGCTTGCCCACTTCAGTGGGAGTGGAGACCACCTCTTTGACATCTCCATGGCTTGGTGGGCCGTGTGTGGTCCTCTGGGGAAGCTTAGCTGGGAATTGAACATGAGCAATTTTCTGTGGAGCAGAGATGACATGACTGAATGCTGGATCCTTCAGGTAGGGAAGGAGCCAGGTGGAGCATTTCCAACCTTTCTTCTGAAGGGGTGTTGCCAGAGTGTTAATCCATCACTGTATTGCCCACTGTGAGGCTGTAGGGGTTTTGGGGCACAACTAACAGAATATCTAGTTTGCGGATCTCAGTAGAGTTTAGGCATGAACTCATGCTGACCTTCAAAGTCCTATCAAGGAGCAGAACCAGTGGGGTTTTTTTTGAATATTCATGTTCATATCTGTCCTCTTGATGTCCCCTCGATACTGGACAATGCTACTGTTAAACAGGCTACCCTTAAACAGTGTGAGGCCTCAAGAATAAGGAGATACCTTAAATTATACTCTAAGAAGTAACGAAGTCCCCAAAGTCTTCTCTCCACCCTGGACCTCATCTCGATACATCCTGTGTGAAGCAGGCCCTCTGTGTCACATCCCCATGACTCTGCAGTTACCCATTGCACCTTGCAGTAGAGACCCTTGGTGCCTCAACATCCCTGTAGGAAAGCGGAGGTGCTCAGATGAGAGCTATAGCCGAGTATCTGAAGTGTTGCCACTCGATGTAGCAAAACCATAAAGCCTATGGAGACCTACAAAAGCCGGGCTACAGGTACTTCTCACACTGTTTGAGTCTTCAGGCTGCAGTATCATTTTAGAAATTGCTATTTCAGACTTGCATCCAAACCCTGAATCCTATGTACCTACAGGTAGGTGGATAGGTGAAGACAACTGGGAGTGCTTCCCACCAGCTCCAAAGAGCCAGCTCCAATCCAGAAACAATGTAGATGAGTGACTGCATGCTTTACAGATTGCAACTGAAATATCGTGCTGGCTTCAAGCCTGGGAAATGAGAACACTCAATTCTTCATTTGTGGATCTCAGCTCTGGTCCTTTTGCCACCTTTAAAATAGAGACGAGCACTTTTCTGGTTTATAGAAATTGTTGCGAGTTAATACATTCAAGATGATGCTACCCTTAAATACAAAGGATGTGAAAACAACATGAATACTGGGTCTGCTCTTTCATTTTCACCTGTTGGACTAATTAAATATATA